>JBBWSJ010000142.1:0-114992 GCA_038088505.1 Diaporthe velutina
CGCCCATTGGGTGTTTATAAGGGTTCAGGTATGCTTACTTATCACCCAGATGGACCCATAACTCAGGCCAATCACACACGAGGATCTCAACCAATCAGCTACTCTACTTATCTCTTGCCTGCACAAAAATCCCGTTCCAAGACTATTCTAGACGAATAGCACTTCAGCGTTGTAAGCTCAGGTGGATCTCACAACTCTTTTCTATCGGGCTTTCACCAGCCATCCCCTGCATAAGTGGCGAATCCAAAATTCATGTGTAGACGTCAGCCTCCGAATGAGCTGCCAGCGGTCGCACTTGTGTTGAGAACCTCGGAAGCAATTCTATTTTTCAACTGTGGACATGCTGCCGCGCGGCTGCCACGACTTCTCTACACAACATCTGACAAGTCAAGGTAATAGCAGCTTAAGTTAGGCGCTAGGTTGGAAGAGAACGTGAAACCAGGTGAATGGCTTTTTGAAATCCCCCGGCCTGCAGAGTCTCAGCAGTTGTATCCAGAGATCTGGACCATTGACATTCAAGGTCATTGAGGATGATACCGCATGCAGCCCAGCACCTGCTCCATGGCAATCGTGGGGCCGTGGATCGTCATTCGACATGCTGAGGCAGGATTTTGGTCTGGGATCTGCGCTGTCGAGCACGCCAGTGGTTTACGGCGAGTGTTGTCGTGATGAATTCTTTTTCGTTCTTCTAAAATTACTCGCCAACACAACACACTAGAAATTCCCAGACTACATCATCAAGTGTTGAAGTGCTGGGGTAGGGTACCTAGCGTTCTGCGTGCTTCCCACTGAACCTGGTGGCGAAGGATGTTGCTCCACCTGCGGCCACAATTTAGGCGTCCTGGCTTCCCAGGTCTTATCCGCTCACCCGTGCCAGAATTTTGATCAGTAAAGTGGCAGCGATCATTCGATGGCAGTGCCAGTTTGCAAGTGGTCAATGCAGGCTGGATCTGCTGAAACATCTGATTTTGCCAGATCCAGCCGCTAGATCGTATGATCCACCCGCAAAGTATCCGTTAAACTCCGTTCAGGCAGGTAAGCCTAGGTATCCCAACAAAAACCAAAATGACGTTCCCAACAGCGAGCACTATCACAGGCCTGGGTTACCACGTGATTGAAGTCCCAACCTATGGCTGTCAGGAGATTCACTTGGTATTGTTGACCTCGGTAGGCTGTCGGCCTGCATCCAAGAGGTATTGATAACCTCCATGCTTGCCGCTCTGTTCATGCCAGATGAGATTTGATGCAGCTTTCCACTTCCATTCACTGGCGGTATCTAGATTTTAAATTCTTTGGTGGACATTCGGCGGCTGCGCTGGATTTATCGAAGGCGGCCTCAGAGATGGATTCGTCGACAATCCGCCGGACCGCGGCATCCCAAGTGCACGAGTCTAATACGCCAAGCGCTGTGCAAGGCGACAGAATTAATGATGGAACGAAAGACTACCAGCCACTCAGGTCGAAACAGTATGACCTCAAGAAAGTCCACATCACAGAAACACCAATTACCTGGACAAACTGGTACCGCCACGTCAACTGGCTGAACAGCTTCTTCATTTTTGGCGTGCCGATTATTGGATTCGTGGCCGCATACTATGTCCCACTGAACCGCTGGACGACTCTATTCAGTGTGATATACTACTTCAACACTGGTCTGGGTATCACGGCTGGTATGCATGACCCCAGCTCCGTTTCCATGCTCGTGTACGGCCATGACTAACCCGAGGACCTTCACAGGATACCACCGCCTCTGGGCTCACACTTCATACAAGGCCACATTACCTTTACAGATCTACCTGGCGGCAGTTGGCGTTGGAGCAGCTGAGGGCTCGATCAGGTGGTGGTCGAAAGGCCATCGCGCGCACCACCGGTACACAGACACCGTCAAGGACCCGTACTCGGTCAGAAAAGGATTCATGTATGCGCACATCGGCTGGATCGTCATGAAGCAGAACCCGAAGCGTATCGGCCGTTCAGACATCACCGACCTGAATGAGGACCCGATTGTTGTTTGGCAACATGTGAACTATTTGGTAAGCTTATTCCTCACCTATGTGATCACTGTGTGGTTGTAGATCTGTGCCATGGTGCGACTGTTGCTGACAATATTCCCACAGAAATGCGTCACCTTCATGGCCTTGATATTCCCTACTCTTGTCTGCGGACTGGGATGGGGCGATTGGTGTAAGTGAAATCTGCAGCCATCGATATGACATTGGCCTTGCTAACCTCGACCACCAGACGGCGGTTTCATCTATGCCGGTGTCCTTCGCGCCACTTTCGTGCAACAGGCGACATTCTGCATCAACTCCCTCGCCCACTGGCTCGGTGACCAGCCATTCGATGACCGCAATTCACCTCGCGATAACTGGATCACGGCACTCGTTACATTAGGCGAGGGCTACCACAACTTCCACCACGAATTCCCCTCGGATTACCGCAATGCTATTGAGTGGTACCAGTACGACCCTACGAAGTGGATGATTTGGCTGTGGAAGAAGGTCGGGCTGGCGTATGATCTGAAGCAGTTCCGTGCGAACGAGATCGAGAAGGGAAGAGTCCAGCAGCTGCAGAAGAAGCTCGACCAGAAGCGATCCAAGCTGGATTGGGGCGTTCCCCTTGACCAGCTACCCATAATCGAGTGGGACGATTTCGTCGCTCAGTCAAAGGCGACCGACGGCACGGCCAGGGCCCTCGTCACAATCGCTGGCGTCGTCCACGATGTTACGGACTTTATCAAGGAGCACCCGGGCGGCAAGGCGCTCATCTCGTCTGCGATCGGAAAGGACGCCACGGCCATCTTCAACGGCGGCGTCTACCTTCACTCAAACGCGGCGCACAACCTTCTCAGCACGATGCGAGTTGGCGTCATCAGGGGAGGGGGCGAGGTGGAGATGTGGAAGCGAATTCACGCCGAGGATAAGGACAAGCTCATGGTCCGGGACTCAGACGGGAAGCCTATCGTTCGTGCTGGGGACCAGCCTACGAGGATAGGAAGGGGAACGGCGTGTGCCACTGCAGCGTGAAATGTGTTTGGACAGGAATGGATATGCTATATTGTGTTCTTTCTACCGTTCTTCGAGCCAGCCGTACAGATGCTTTCATTGCAATAGAAAATACACAGTGTTTCAAGGGACTAAAGAACAAGTAATACATCGGTTTTCATGCACCGCCATTGGTATCTACAAGAGTCAAGTATCCGGGTACGCAGAGCTCCATGCTGTTGTAGCAGTTATTATTGCATCGAATGCCAGCGAGCTGATGTGAGTGGTATCCAGGGTGTGTGAGAGGCTTTTCCCCTATCAGTACCTAGGTAGGTAGGTACCCCTAAGAGGCCACGAATTCCTAACAAACCGTGCTCTCAAACGCATTGTAGGAAATCAGTACTTCACACCGTGAGAAACCATGACCCCGTGACCGTCTGAAAATAAAGCGTACGATGCACATCTCAGGCTTCGGGTCACTCAAGAACAAAGCATGGTTTTGACAGAGGCCGCTTCCGGATTGTCCGGTACAACTGCGTCCCTTTGTCAATTGTTGGTTGAACCTATGCTTTGGGTGACATAATTCTGCACGTGCTTTGCCGCCCTCAACAATGAATCAAAACCCCCGAAAACACAAGCACTCAACGTTGTTTGAGAAACAACACTCAAGAATGCTCTTGTGTTTGACTGGCATTGCGACACCCGAGTCCGACGACGAAGACTTTGCGACATCCATAAGGGTGGAACGATTCAACAGAGTTTGCAAATAAGGAAAGCCAAGAACAATGTCTGCGCCGAATCCTCTGGCCGGCATTGCCCCGGGGCGACCGCCGAGGCTGGCATCCGCTCCGCCAGAACAGCAAGCACCACCGCCAGGACAGGCCCCAGCAGCACAGGTCTTAGCACCGGCGGTGTTACGGCAGCAGCAAGCAGCGTTGCGAACTCAACAAGAAGTAGCTGGAGTGATCCAGAGCAGGACCTTCAGGGACCTCAGGTTCCGAGTAAACAACTACTTCGAGTATGTTCGACGGGGGTTCGTGTCTCAATACGAAAACCTGGGCGAGCAGCCATGGGACGATGCGCTTACGGATCCTACCAAGGCTCTTGCACCGTATGAGCGACAAGCGCGCCCGGGCGATTGGGACGACATCTACAAATATCCGTTTGGAATTGATGATGAAGGCATTCGTGCTCTGCAGGCTGCAAACATGGCGCAATTCGAGGCTCCCAGCACTGACTTCGTTCGACCGAGGGATGATGTAGGAGGTGAGTAGACGTGGAAAATTCTTGAACACTATGATATATCTGAAGAAATCAGAGATTCGCACCTGCAAAAACGGAGGGTACACCGGTACTTTGCAATCACATATCACCCACTCCCATAATACCCAGCTGCCATCACCCAAACCACTCCCACACACAATACCCACCACCTACACCCACCACCTACACCTACTATCTACACCTACTACCTATACCTACCTCCTGCCTATACTTATTATTATAGGGTACCTATGGGGTGTAAGTTGGTATTTAGCATTTGGAGAGGTTCTGGGTGATGTACCGGTGTACCCTCCGTTTTTACCGGTGCGAATCTCTGATTTCTATCTGAATAGGCCGGATCAGGCACGCTGGGAATTCCTCCCAGCCGCGAGAGATATCGTAGAAGACTGTAGCTGAATGCTAACTGCTCGAAAGATGCCTTTATCATAGACCTGCGGCGCAACCTCCGCCGCCGGGGACTCGACATCAGGTCCCTACGGCATCTCGGAACCGGGGGATCAGGCCTGGCCACCCTTTTTGAGATGCGCACAAGCAGAAGCGCCGTGCGAAAGAAATTTGTCATCAAGTCGTCTCGCGTAGCGGACGATCCGGTCTTGTCATATGAAAAATCTATCCAGATGGTAAGTATGTTTGGGGAGTATCGATTGTATATAGAGAGGCCTGCTGGGGCGTATGTCTATACATGGCTGACAGCCGGCGGTCCCAATATGTAGTGCCTGCGACGCGCACCGCACATTGTGCGACCACTCCTGTGGGCAGATGACATCTTGACTGGTGCTCCATTCGCAGGAGGTATACAGAGTTTCTGTCAAGAAATGGACGATCGTAAAGATATGATTTATCTCGAGTTTATGAAAGGAGGCAGTTTGTCAGATTTGATAGGGAAGGCGGTGGCCGCCGGGGCGATGTTCCCAAATGGTGTCTTGTGGAAGGTTTTCTTCTGCCGTAAGCAAAATCGCACCTCTCTCTAAGTGTGAACATTGCTGACCTTGTGCTCCTGACTCGCCAACCAGTTGTGCGAGCTTGTCTTGCTATGGAGTATCCGCCTAGACTAAAGATACAGGAGAACGGATACTGGGACTGGGACCCGGAAACAGGCGAGGAGGGTGTGGAGAGATTTCCTGAACAAGAATATCAGAGGGATGGGTTCGGCTTGGTGCATTTCGACTTGGACCCGGACAATGGTGAGGATTCCCATGGTTTGAGCGGAATGACTGTAAAACTCGATGACTGACTATACCGCCCACCAGTAATGTTTGGCGACAACGACGAAAGCCATCCAGCTGCGCCAGTTTTCAAGGTAAGAAATAGCCACCGTTGACTTTGTAGCCTTGGCAAGAGTTGCAGAATATTCACCATGTGGCAGGTCGGCGACTTCGCCACCGCATCGATGCCCAAGAATCCTACTTTCGAAAGTCGGTACGTATTGCGAATTTCCGGCCAGTGACGGATCCCAAGCCGGATACGACTAACATGTGTCGTCTGTTCAAAGTGATATGGTTTGGTTGGCTCGAAAGGCGGGCAAAAGGCGTCACTATTTGCCTGTAAGAAATGGACTGCTGAAGCCAAGCCACACGTTGAAGACGATATGTTGATCACGGATGCGTAGGAACAATTCCACAAAGAATGGGAATACGTTCGCATGCTTCCCAATGATGAGTATCCTGTTCCCAAGGTCGCAGGAAATTATGGGCCAGCCAGCAACGTTTGGGCCATCGGCATGGTGAGTCAGTCTCAGCAAGGCGGTTTGAGGCGAGTGATTGATTGGCAACAAAGGTTTTGCACGACATGATCACACAGAATCACCCACCAAGTCCCCCAGCAGCGTTTGGCCCGATGAATGGACCTGATGCCAATCTGATGCCCGATGGGATTCCGATGTTCCGTGACGTCGACGGCAACATAGTAGACACATTCTACACCCACGGACGCTGGCTACGAGATCAGGAGAATCTTGACGATGACCTCAAAGGGCTGCTGATTCGGTGCTTGGCGGACCAGCCTGCTCATAGGCCTACTTTACAGGAGCTGAACAAATACTTAGACAAAGCCAACAGGATCTTTGCTTGGATTGATGACCCAGACGACCGAGATTGGTTTGATCAGGTGGTGCACGAGCCTCCAGAGGTATGCGCCAGATATGTTCACTACGGTGTCAATGAGGCGACTGAAGTTTGCTAATCTTCATTTCACAGGCTGTGGAAAAGGTCGACCCTGTTCTCTGTTTTGTGGCTGATGCACTTTCTGGTCCTCCGGCGGGCAGCAGACTATCTTTCGTACGGAACGTTCTACGCACGCGGCCTTGGACTCGGAAATATCAGATACCTCAAGCACCCCAAGCAGATGAAGCACCTCCAGCACCTCAAGCGCCGGAGGATGAACCACAGCGCATTGGATCAAGGATCACTAATTTGTTCAATGCTGTTGGAGCTGGCCTGCAGGCCCTCACGGGTGGTGTTCGGCCAAGTGCAAGGCGAGCACCACAACCAGACCAGGGCCCGGTGCCGGACAACGCTGCCTATCTGTTCAGCGCCAACATGGACCCATTGGTACTGAATGCCGCAGGGGTCGCGTTCGTGGATCCGAAACCAGATGCAGCCTTGGATCCAGCCCCAGATGCAGGCGAAAGAGCAGCGGACCGGTTGCCTGTGTCGACACCGATACGACCGGCGGCGGGCCCAGGTGAAAATACCGGCTCAGCGCCTGCAAGTGGATCAAACGGAGTGGCAGGGCCATCGCCTTTCAGTGGCAACGGAGACTCCAGCGTCTCGTCAGTAGACAACCCCCCGGAAATATTTCTAACTACATACGACCCAATGGGATTTGACAACAATCATGACCGGGTGGGAATTCCAAGAGAGATCGTTATATCCACTTCACAAGCTGGAGGAGGGAACGCATGTGAGCTGATATCCATCTCAGCGTACACCCTCTTCCAAGATGGTGACTCAGAAGATGGGGAAGCCCCGGATGCTCCGCCACCAGGATATCGATATGGCCGGGTGTTGCCCATCGCCCCGTTAGACGGTCAAGTCGTGCCCCGAGGGATGTTCACAATCAGGATTGATCCGGTCGACCCAGCCCGGGGCGGAGTGCCCAACGTGTTTTACCGGTTTCTCGACCTTGGAGGAGGTGCAGCGCCTAGAGCAGGCAATGATGCCGCAGTCAACGTCGCGGGTGGGGGTAGACGCAGCCCGTCCGTGCCAGCAGATCAACGGGGCCCACAAGCGCCGAGGGTCACGGCGATTCGCATGCCGCCCTACGGACTTTTCGAGAGACCATCCGAGAGACCCCCCGGATTTCACTACGGCCGGAGGCTTCACCTGTCGGCTGCGGAGGTCGGAGCCCTAGCAGCCAGGGGGGTCAGAGCCCCACCTGACCGTATGATCATACGGCTAGTCCATGTTGACGTGGCTGGAGGTGACAGGTACGAGAGGCCGACCATCTTCTATCAAATTGAGCCTCGCGCCGCTCGGGCGCCGCGTGCGCCGAGTGACGATGATCCAGAGCCGAATATCCTTTATGCCACTCTTCCGGTTTTTTGAACAGCTTTGCCGTAAATAGGCAGGAATCAGTCAGGTTGTTTCGAACACGTACATAAGTTGTTGCTATCGCTTTCCAAAATGAGAAACCATAGAACCCATCACCATTTTTCTCAGTTGGCACTGTACTTATCTCCAGGAGTCCCCAAGGATTGCTTTGGGGCTGAGAGCTGAGACTGCTTGAATAATATTTGTTGTGTACGTCCTATGTGGCGATCTTTCCGGCCATGAAACAATAATGAGAGACAGAGGACAGGCAAGGAGCTTCGAGCTTTGGTACATGAGGATACCACATATCGGTAGCTTCGGATTGGTACATGACTTGCGAGAGAACACATGGCCGAAGACTAGGAACTATCCAGTCTCGTGCAACCTGGGGTATCCCCCTCTTCGGCCGAATACATTCCATTGCTCTGATCCATATCATTCCATTGATAGCTATAGCATTCCTTTCATCTCTTGCATTGAGCCAGTGAGCCAGTGAGCCAGTGAGCCTAACAGTGAATCAGATATTAGCACTCGTGTATCACTGCCTTGTACGTGCTGTGACGGTGACAGAGACGCACCAGTCGAATTTAGCGCTGTTTCGCCGTGCGGCAGGGCCCAATTGGATAGAACCACAATGGTTACGTTTGAATGACAGATCTATGAATATTCATATAATCGATGAAGACGGGAAGTTGAACGAATTTCTATAGAGTGCGAGTTCCCCCGATCTCCTGTGGCTAACTTACACCTCAACACCCCTTACCAAAATTACCGAGTTTTGAACCCAAAGCATTAGTTTATACGTGGTTGGAACGAATCAAAGTTCACGATTCTTCGAGTATTTTATCCCTCGCACAAACCTCTGCACTGTAGCGTAGGAAGTCCCGACCATCCGCTACCATGGCTGCGCCAAGTTCCACTGTGATATCTACCAGCGCGGAGCTCAAGATGTTCCTCTCTTCTATCAAATCTGGCAACACAATTTACCTGGATTTGGAAGGGAAAGACCTCAGCCGCGTTGGGACTCTAACTCTTGCCACCATGCTCATTCAACCGCAGAATGTGACGCGCGTGATTGACGTGCTGAGCCTCGGGGAGTCGGCGTTTGACATAGAGTCCGAGGAGGGAGCGAGCCTGAGGTCCATCCTCGAGAACCCTGACATCCCGAAATCCATCTGGGATACGAGAAACGATGCCGACGCTCTGTGGACTCACTTCCGCGTGGCGCTTGCCGGCGTCACGGATGTGCAGCTCCTCGAGAACGCCTCCAGGCCAGAGTGGATGGAAAATAACAGACTTTGTGGGTTGGCCAAGGCGATTCTCTACGATATCAAATTAGGGTTCATGGAGCGAGAACGCTGGCTACGGACCAAAGACAGCATCCGGAATCTTATGCCCCAGGACATATTCTCGACACGTCCACTTGAACCCAAAACCCTCCTGTACTGCATCAATGATGTCGTCCACTTGACGGCTTTGCAGAAACACTACATGCAACGGATTACTCCAGAATGGCTTGCTAAAGCACGCAGAGAGTCACATCGCCGCGTAGCTGACGCCCGCTCTCCTGGATATCAACCTCAGTCGCCTGACAAGGTTTTTGCACCTTGGGGGAGGGGCTTTGCTAGTAGATCATCGATAGAGGAGGACATAGATGACATGCGGGACCATGAATACGATGACCCCTTGGAAGAATACGACGACTGGAAGACGACAAGCCAAATTACGCTGCCGATGCATTTGATCCTGATGGCGCGCTTGACAGTTGCTGGGACAAATACTAATACGGCTGGGGCTGGTCATCTTCCATACTTGTTTTTCTTTCCATGTTTTTAGTTCTGGTCATCTTTTGATTGCGCGTCTCTTTGATTATTCTGTTTTTCGTTTCTGATCCTTTCATGGTTCTCAGTTGGTCTCTTTAGGTTCACAGAGCTGAATATTTGTGGTTCCGCCCTTTCACTATAAAACGACGAATTGACATTACAGCCCTGTACACGAGAAGTGACTCTTTACCCAGTCGTTCGTATTTTTCAACAATGGTCTGCGTTCTGAGATAGCATTAATAGTCTCTGATAGAATCTTAGAGCTATATAAGTAGTATTTTCTAGTTCCTAATGTCTTCAACAGGCTAGTCCGCGGGCTGAAAACAGCTAACCACTTTCTTTGGGCGCTATTTGCCATTGCTTCCACTTAGACGACCATAAACACTAACTTCTAAGGCTCGCGAGGTTAAGCATCTAGGTTCAATGGCGACTGGCACGTGAAAGAATTGACTTGGGGATTTTCAAATGCCTCAATCATGCCTAGTCCAAAGGTCAGCGTGAAAATGCCAGTAGGAAAGGACCCTACATCCTCGGCTCCAACGTACCTGTAATTGCAGCATAGAGGCCGAGGCCAGCGGTGGCCCAGGCCCCGATGGCATATAGCACGTGCAAGATATTCAGATACCATCGACCCCGAAAGAAGCCTCTCACCCAGCGCTTGATGCCATGGTCCTTGCGCACCACGACACCAGTCACGGGATCGAAGCCCTCCCCATCGGTCAAGGCGTTCAAGTGGATGTCGTACGCCAGGGCAATCATGGGAGGAAAGCAGTAGGTGAACTCGAGGAGTGTAGCCGATGCGATGACGGAGACGAAACCGAAGTAGTCCGGGATGGCGGCCGCGATGATGTAGGCGATGGACCACCAGATAGGCACGATGATGGCGTAGACGATCTTTCCCGACTTGGTGGTCAGGGGTGGTGCCGAGAAGAGATCCATCAAGACGTTGTTATAGAGAACCTTGATCCCGATGTTTCCGTATAGCGCAGCGGCGATGAGGCCACTGACGAAGGCGATCATGTTGCCAGCGGTCTGCAGGCCGTAGAGAGATACACCTTGATAAGAGATTTGGTACGAGTACTGTCCCTGCCAGTAATAGACGTAGCAGCCGTAGATCACTAGTAGTAAGGGATATTAGTCTCGAATGTTAGTTCGGGAGAAGTGGGCTTGTCTCTTGGCTCTCTTGGCTCTCTTGGCGAGGAATAAGGTGCTTACTGTAAACACTGTAAATAAAGAATTGCGCCCCCCACATGGCCTTCAGAAAGTCATAGGGCCTACGCATCTCGGCCATGAACTCGACAAACAACTGAGCTCCACCATAGGCCAAGACACCCGACATGAGACCATTCAGAGATCCCACAAGGCTGCTAGCATCTGGTAAGTAGCTATAGTGCTTGACCGGCGGATAGTTCCCATTACTATCCGGCGTAATCGAATCTGGATCAACAAGCGAACCGGCCGAGCCCAGCACAGAGATGGCATAGTTGGGCGGGCTATGCGCCATGACACCCATCGTGATGAAGATGACAAGAAGATTCAGCCAAATCGCTAGGTTGGCGATCAGCCCGAACCGCCGCAGGGTACGGACCTGGCCGAGGGCAAAGCCCGCCGCAATGAAAATGATGGGGCACACAGCGTAGCAGATGCGAAACCTCGACACCTGCGACAGCGCCTGGCCGTTCTGGATCGTCACCTGGCCAAGGATAAGCAGCAGGGCCAGCGCCTGCAAGACGTTGAGGACGTGCCGCGCCCAGGACCCAAACAGGCGGAACCCCAGGTCACCGTAGTTGCGCAGGGGAAACTGGTGCGAGTCCAGTCCCAGGAAGGTGTGCCAGATCAGGTACCCGCTGTAGCCCTACAGCAATGGGAGTTAGTGAACAAAGAACCAAGGAAGAAATTTTGGTTGAAATAAGGCAGGACCAGGCCACAGTGTGCTCAAAGCCTATCTCGAAATCTGCAACCTGATAGGCCTTTGAGCCACAGGCTGCAGATGGGATTTGTTTGTTCTCAAAGGGGTTAAGATTGTATCCTAAAACTGCTTACCGCCATGAACCCGAAGATGCTGTACAGGATGATCCCCGGCATCCAGCCCAACGTCCCCATTGCGAACCCGACGCCGTACGGCCCCAGGATGTCCGTCGTGATGAGGTAGAAGCACGCGCCCGCCGAGGCGGTCCGGAACGCCCGCGACGCGTTGGACCACTCCTCGTCGGTGATCTCGGCGCGGTTGGCGCGGTCGGCGAAGTTAACGTTGTTGGCTATGATGTCGCCCACGGCGACGTCGCTGGGGTCGCCGCGCGCCTCGGGTTTCTTCCGCAGGACGATCTCGCGCCATACCGATGTCTTGGGCTTGGGCGTGGTGCGCTCCTCCTCGCGGGTCTGCAGCGCGTAGTAGTGGTATTCCTCAAAGGTGACGTCCGGGTCGTGCAGCTTGCGCGCTTGCGGTCTGATGTAGCCAGGGCCAGTGGGGCTTGCCAGGCCATTTGACCTGTTTGGCGAGTTACTGAGCGGCGGTGACCGCTTCTCATGGTCCGAGGCCATGTTGCTGACGTGAACAGCTATGTACTTGAGTAGCTATGTGTGTATGTAGAACGGCAGCTACCCAGGTGGTATGCCGGAATGCTTCCGCTTCGGGGAGATTGTGAGAAGAGAACAAAACCAAAGTGGACGTGAGTGGGCAGTGATCGCATATGCCAAGAATCGATTGTATATAAAGGAGAATGCTCCCAAATGCAGAGCTCGGATAGATCGGCACACGTTCAAGTGAACGTAACATCGTGTTTCCGGGTAGTGCTGACGAGAGAATGCCACCCTGAATGTACTGAAGTGACGAGATACGCTGATAAGTCATCAACTGGCCTGCTGGAAGAGCTGTCGACGCCTTTCTGGCCTCGCCTGTGTGTGTGTGTGTGCTCAAGTGCGGAGAAGAATAACATCAACCCTCGGCTGAATAGATGCCCGGGGAGGTGCCGTATTACGACCGACGCCTATGTGTACATAGAAATCCAGCTGAGCTAGGCTCACTGAGCATGCTTTCAACTTGACATCAACGTAGCTCTTTAGGTACACTAGCTATAAACGACGAATTAATATTATAGTCCTATACACGAGAAATGACTTGTTACCTGGTCGTTCGTCCTTTTCACTAATGGTCTACGTTCTGAGATATCATTAATTCAGGCCTGTCTCCTTCTGGATTGCCAACGTTATATTGTCTTGACCACTTCCAACCTTGGGATTTCCCTCGCCCTTGTTTGATGACTATGGCTCGGATCTTCGTCTTGCATCGCCCATGGCTAGTAAAGACACTGTGTAACTCCCGTAGTAGATCTTGACAGCATGTAAATCGACACGACCAGGCCATACAGGCCCAACACTTCGGAAAAGATCAAGATGAGAACCATGGCTGTGTAGAGCCGTGGCTGTTGAACGTTCGCCCTCACTTTTCACAGGTCAGTAAAGTCCAATGATGGAAGTCACAGACATTGTGAAGAGTCGTGTATCTTACCTCCAGCATCGCCGACGATACCAATCGCAAATCCAGAAGCCATCCCACACAGCCCGACAGCCATGCCTGAACCAAGCTGTATAAATCCCGTAAAGAGAGCCATCTTCTCGGCCAGGCTATTGCTGATGATAACACTGGTAACAAATCCGTAGACTGGCAGGATCTGGGCCATGACCGCACACAGCCTGTTACGCCAACCATGACTTGTCAGTCTCTCCTTATACAGAAGGCGCGGGTGGCTGATAAAAAGGGTGGCATATAGAATGAAGAAAACTGAGCTGCATACATATTACGCGTCCAGCTGTCAGGCCTGATCACGGCTGCACTAAAAACGGCGCCTGTTGACTTGGCAGTCCCATATGATGCCCCGAGGCAGCAGAGTATTGTAGCCATGGCACAGCCCAATGCTCCGAAGAAGGACTGTAATTAGATCTGGTTAGTCTTTAAAAACTTGAAAGGAGCGAGCCTAAAAGCTTCGGTCTCTACTAGTAGAGACCGCAGAGGGCAACGAACGGCGTATACTGGACTGGAAAAACAGTTAGCTTCTCGTCGACTGCGTTTCAGCATCGTCCCCGGCCCCAACACATGAGAGAACGTACCAACGATCGGAATTGTAGGTCTCCATCTTCAGAGTGAATTGGTATATGGGTACTGTGGCCTGCTGTGTTGGGACTCCATGAGGCGAGCAGTCACGTACTTAAGTAGCAACATGGGTAGGCAGCAGGAATATGACATAGTATGGCCAGCCAGATCAAGGGAATATTGATGCTGTGATACATTGATCTCATTTCGAAAGCCGATTGGGCCCTGATTACAATAAGACGGATGATTGGAATTCCGATGGGATTGATGGACGCTAGCCAAGCCACCTCTGTGAGCTTACACTGCACGTCAGCTCTTGCTTCTGGAGCTCCACAAGACGGACTTAATGAGACAAGCAGGCAGAAAAATGACTTAAGCCGTATTTATCGTATTTATCCCAGAGAGGCTTACGCAGTCGGAGCATTTGTCCAGCGAATCTTGGTTGTGCTATGGAAATGCGATAAATAAGCAGGAGCTCCAGATGTCTTGCGACCGCACTAACTTTACCGAGGCGCCTTTCAGGTAAACAAATTTGGAGGGCAGGATATCTATCCACGACCTAGGTCGAGGAGTTGAGTAAGACTTGACACCGAGCAGAGGAAGCTAATTCGTACGCTAAAGAAAAAAGTCAATGACATCTAGTAGAATCTGATCACCTTAAAGAATTGTTTCAAAATCAGGATGATATATAAATCCGAATCGTTTCCGCATACAATATTGACTCTTGCTAGCTACGAGTCTGCTTCGGGATCATGAATGCTCCCATCACGCTCAGCTTCAACGCGGCCGGATTGAGTCTGTCTGGATAGAGCCCCATCATAGCAGAGAACAATTCATCCTCAGTAGCTGGGTCGTCTTGTAGGACTTTGCCAAAGTCCTCTATATACTTCTTCGTGGAGTCCAAATGCCATATACCATCAATCTCCTCTGCCCGTTTGTGGCCTGCCACAACATACGCGGGGTCCAATGACCGGACCAGTTCGATGCCCCGAATCCATTCATCTCTTTTCGCCTTGGTATTCGCTTCCATAAGCATCTGATGGACTTGACCATATACCACGTCTCCGCATACCGCAAGACGCAGAGCAGGCACCCATAGGATCGTTGAAGAATATGTGTCACTGTGGCCGCACTCCTTGACTTCAAAGTCCCATTTGTCGTCAATCTGAAAGCGACCAGACCAGTCCTCCGGGATCGGCTTGGCAAGGGCAAAGGGTTGATGGATCTGGCCCGGGAAACGGATCTCCCATATTGCCTTGAAGGTATTCTCTTCGACCTGCTGTTCCATATGCGCCACGGTGCCAGCAGTTGCCAATGGCACAGCTTCTGGGAAGCGCTTCAGTAGAATGGGTATTCCGAAAAAGTGATCGCCGTGTCCATGAGTGATATATACTACTGCCTGTTGGTCACCTGCTACGGATCCTAAAGTGATAGATTCTGAAACATTCGAAAGAACAAAGATCGGAAACTGTAGCAAGAGAGAAGTGATACTGACTGTAGCGAAGCTTGCGATTCGGTGCGATATCCTCGATCCACTTGATCAGATCCTCAGTCTGGGAGATGGTGATTGGTGTATCGACCAGGACCGCTTCGGTACCCGAGTAGACGAGAGTGCAAGAGATGGGAGACCAATTAACGCCAGGTCGACCACTGATTGGGGTTGGCGCCGCAACATAGACAGCTGAGCGAAGTTGAGACGACATGATGCTGTTTGATGAGAATTGTGGCATGTCTTGACTGATGAAGGATTGTTCTGTCGTTGAAACCGGTAGCTATAAGTACAAATTGACCCTCGACGCAAACGCCGTCGAAAGAAAGACGGCTGCAGCGCATACCAAAAGCAGTGACCTCGGATCAAGGTCCTGACATATGTTTTGCTGTCATGCCTTACGCTTGACACAGCAGTTGGATTAGTGAACAAGTGGGTTGAGCGAAGGACTCCCGAGGCCTGCGGACCGAGCCGCCTTCAGGTTGCGCGGCCCGCCAGACCTCAGGAGCACCCAGGGCTGCAGTAGAGCCCGCCTGATGCCGTCGGAAAAGGCCAACCCAGGACATCTCCTCATTTTTGAATTCGAGGTCTCAAAGTATGAAATGGTGTTTAGTGATCTTCGCAATGCCGAGGCACCGAGGCATACTTGTATTCTCCACGTCGTCGCCATGGCCTTTGATCTCAACCCATCATGCGATGCTTTCTCTCAAAATAAAAGACCAGTCTGTTTCCTAGCTAGAAAATTATCAGTCTAATTCAAACTCATTCTCAATCTATAAACAAGACTTTAGATCCAGCCATCATCAATCATGCCGAAGTGGGTATTCCAGTGCACGAAGGGCGCCTTCACCAGGGAGGACAAGCAGAAGCTAGCGCAGGGCATGTCGAACATCTACGTGACCTTCGGGCTTCCCGCGTTCTACGCTCACGTTCACTTCATCGAGTTTGAGCCCGACAACTTCTGGTCCGGTGGCAAGCCCTCCCAACCGTCCGCGACCATCTCCATCTACCATGCCGCAGCCAACATCCGAAACAAACAGGAAGGCGAAATGTTCCTCAAGGCTCTGGATGATGTCGTCCGCCCGGTCCTGAAGCCCAAGGGTATGAGGTGGGAGTCGAACATCTATGAGACCCCGCGCGACAATTGGAGGCTGCAGGGCATGGCTCCTCCCGACTTTGAGACCGACCTGCACAAGAAATGGGTCAAAGAGAATACCTTTACCGATGAGGATGAGGAGAAACTTCTACGCCAGCAAGGCTACTTCGTATGTCAAGCCCACTCCGAATAACGTTTGCGGATGGAGTAAACTGACGGTATTAGGACGAGTCCCGCTGGCAGTTGCCAACGTTCTGAGTGACAAGTTGGGACAAAGTATGAGAGGTCAGGGGGGCTCATGTGCACGGAACTTGGGCTGGGCTTTTTGGCTTATCATCAGTGGACGCCTGCTTGTGAAACGACGTTTAGTGATGTTCAATCAGCTTGAGCGAATCATGCTTACCTTACTCCTATTTTCATAGCCAACAAGACTGGGTAGCTTGACTAGTGTTCAATAAACCACTTTTCCTCTCACCCACTAGCTTCTATCACGGGTGATGGCCCTCAGCTAACTCAAAGTGCGATTGTATGCATGTAGGCGTAGCTTTCGTGCAGTCATCGATTTGTTCGGCGTCACAGTATAAGCATAGCCCTTAAACGTGGGTATCGACGCTCCATAGGTGATTTGAAAGCGCCATTCCGGTCTTAAATACCCTAAGGGGCAGACAGGCTTGTTTCCGAGGATGACGGGTCCAGTGACGACGAAACATGGCATTATCCGCGAGCCATATATTCAGAAGACGCGGACATACCGCTAGCCCGGACTGAACAGGCTGAAAAGCGAATACCAAGACCAGTCGTCAGCGGTATTCCTGTGAATGCAAATGCTCTGGTGACGGGGAGTCAACACAAGCTGTCTGGACCCCCGGACTTCATTTCCTTACTTTTGGCCGTTCTGACACTACCTCATCAAGAGCGATTTATTGACGGTGTCTCCCACGGAATGCACACTGGGTCGGTTCTGCTACATACTTCGACATCCCAAGGCTTCTTCTCTTAGGTGGTCCTGGAAGCGTTTCTCTAAGGAATAATGGTAATATTGTATCTTTACTACGTGACTTCCTCGGTGACAACGCCGATAACCACAACCTTGGAACGACAGCGTGGTTGGTTACCGCGAAACTAAGTTGGAGAGAAGAAACATCCAGGGACTTCTTTGAAGGCCTGCAAGGACACACAAGACTGGATGTGTCAAAGAGACCGTCAGTCCAGGATGGAGGAGCTGCCCCTGACTGAAGGGGCTTCACCAAATCGAACGATTCTCATGCCTCTCAAAATACTACACGTCACGCCAAAAGGACATCGATTAGCTATGCATGCGCCGGCATATGAGGCGATAGCCACGTTCAGAATAGAAGTGGAGGGAAATCATTTATATTTCTGGTGGGAAAGATGCTATTTTGAGGTTGACGGCCTGTCAGTTTGAAACGGTCCCCGGAGCATGATCCCCAGGAACGCATTTAGACTCCCCGAATGCCGGGATTTTTCGGCGGCCCATCCCTGGAGCATCGCCCCGAGCCTATTCTCAGGTTCCCATGTTCCCATGGCGGAGCAGGATTGAGCTGGGCAACGACAAATGCGCTGCTAGGGTAATAGAAGAGCAATTAAGACAGGTCGTCGTCAACGTGCGTCATTTCACACCACAAGGCGAGAAACATGGACCACTGGGAGGAAGAGGTGAGATTTGTCGCACACCTGTCTCTGTGATCGGCCGTAAATCTATGATTGTCTCATCCCACCATGTGGTATCCGAGCTGCCGAGACAACTGCCAGTTTGCCCAGATTCTCGGGGCACAGACGATGTATCGGTAGCGTGGCAGCGGGCCAGGATGATAGCTCTTTGAATGAAACATTGACAAGTCAACGGGCCACACGAACCAGACAACCAGAAAGCAGAGCAATGCTTGGGCCAGTGGGGGAAGGGCAGGAGACGAGACTACTGTGAACTGTGCAACCTTATTCCCGGGTGTGTGGGCAGATGACGCGGGGGGCTGGTAGGGGACTCTGGGGACGTCATCGACGGGTTCGCGGATGGGACCGAAGCGTGTGGCGAAAACCTTGGAACGAGCTGCCCCCTTGCCCGTTGAGGTTAATACCACCGTCTCACCCAGCTGGGCATTTTCTGGCTCCCGACCCCAGAATCTCATCACACAACCTTTGCTGCTCTCATCGTCTCACACCGTCAACCCGCTACAAGACTAGTAGACTGCAACACAGAATGAATATTGCAAAATGAGCGCATAGACAAGAAACAACTCTCCAAACACATCACAGCATCCAGCTATTTCGCTTTGATTTCTCATTCACATCTATGGCGCCTGAGACCAGCAGTCGATCGCGACACTCACATCGTAGCCGCCGTGATGCCGATGACGCCTCCATCGACAGTGGATACGGAGGCTCTGCAGCAAATTCCCCAAAGGACACCCACGATGTACACAAGGACGCGCTAAGAGACTACCACAACGAGTCTGCTAAGCACCATGCAGAGTCTGGCAGACGAGCAAGCCAGTCTGAAGGTGCGAAAGTGACGGAAACGAAGGGAGAGAGGGAGGAGAGGGATTCGGACAGTGATTCGGACTACGACCCTAGGGACAAGTACTACCTCAAGGTCAACGATGACGAGTACGACAAGATGACTGCTGCTGCAGCGGCAGACCCAGTGAAGGATGGCCGAGATCGCGACGGCGCGGACAGGGACAGGAGGGACCGACGGAGATCTGATGCTGCCCAGAGACACAACCGTGAACGCCGCGAAAGCAATGCATCGGAAAGGGACAGGAGGGAAAGGCGCGCGAGGCGCGAGAGCGATGCGTCAAGCTCGTCGAGACGGAGCGACCGCGACCGACATCGAGAGAAGGACAGAGATCGCGACCGGTACAAGTCACAGTCCTCGCGCAGACATTCCACAACATCCGACGGGAGCGACTCCGGCGAGCGGCGCAGACGCCACTCCTCCGCGCGCTCAGACACATCCAGCAACCGATCAGCGAGTCGCGACCGAAAAGAGTCATCGCGCCGCCGGTCTGACGCATCCACAGCGTCTCATTCGCGCCACGACTCCAACTACCGCTCCTTGTCACCCATCCCGTCCGACTCCTGGGAGGAGTCGGAAGAGTCCCTGGAGAGGTCTCCCCGGCGGCGGACGAGCAGGTCGCGCGCCCGCTCCGACAGGGCACTTGAGAGGGACTCCAAGACGAGCCCCAAGAGGAGCAAGAGCCGGGACGAGTCGGCCCAGCACATCGACCCGGACGGCGAGGCGGCCAAGTCCTTCCTGGACAAGCTGACCAAGGGCGTCGACATCAAGTCCGTGGGCAAGGTCGGGCTCGACGCGGCGGCCGTGGCGGCCATCAAGATCGCCGTCGGCACGCAGATACCCTGGAAGCAGCGAATACCGAAGACTCTCACGGTCGGACTTGCTGCAGCAATCATGGACTTTGTCGTGAAGAAGACAAATTTTAAGCCCAAGGGCATGATTGGCACTATTTACGCGAGGCAGTTTGTCGAGATCGTACTGGCCAACTTGATTATTAACCCGGTCAGTACCAAGGTCACTGGTGCGGCGCAGAATGCAAAGGGTAAGGCGACAGTGGGCAAGCCTGGTGGTGGCGGCGGGAGAAAATGACGACTTTTTATGAGCGATCGAACTGCATTTCCAACAGCGAGAGAATTTGAAGGCAGAATGTATTATATGTACTACAAGATATACCCAGCGAAGCAAATGATTTGTAAGAGTCAACTGATTTTTCTTTTCTTTTCAATTTAACACATAGTTACGACTTATAACGAAGAATGCAAAAGACTGAAGTTCACCTCTTCCGAAGGGCATCATTTCCAAGTTGATAGGTCTCATCACCTTGACTAATGTACCTAGAAGTTTTCTCATATGCACCATCAGCCTCACCTCATGTTGTGCGACATTCAATGGTCGTGACGCTTCCAACAGCCGCACGGCAGCTACTAGTGCGTAGTCAACCAATGAGTCTCCGTATCACCGTATCTGAGCAGTCCAACCTGTAAAGCCAGAGAGCAGCAGTATAGGAGGGGCCCCTGTGGAGCCTGGGTTCTAACTTGTCGATTGTCGAATTTTGCCGAGTGTCTGCAAATGGACAAGCAAGTCACAAGTCACCAGGAGACACAAATGACTGGGACGGCTCGCACCCGTGTGTGGCTGAGCAAATGTTTGTGCTGACGGGGTACCCCATTTTCCGGGAAGAAAAGGATGGAAATATCTCCTTGTATTGGCCCAGGAGCTGAAATTGTCAGTCTGACTCCACCAAGTATGATACTGTCAGGGTTCGTGCTTGATTGTTACAATTGAAGGAGCTGACGGTGCGAGCACATGTCATTAATGTTGCCGACATTATCGCAGAACACTCTCAATGGAATATATCGATTGGAATCAGCACAAATTATGCAGGTACCAGCTACTCCCAGAATCGTAAGCAAGCCCTACTGCAAGTGTGTGACGCATACTGTTTTCGGCCCCAGATTATCTCTTGGAGAGAATCTGACCTGTCCATCAATCGACATGTCCGGGTATGTGGCTGTGCTTGGTTACCAACTTCTCGTCTGTATCATTCGTCCCAACCCACGAACTGACCGGTCATTGATTCCTGGCCACCGAGTGACATCTCATCAGTCCAAGGAAAAAAATATGGGATTCAAGGCTGCCTCAGACCGGGAGGCTCGTGTCCCGAGGTGCGATTTCCTGATGAAAGGACAGACGGACGCATGCGTGGAGCCCACTCGACTGGCGTGTGGGTAAAGATTGTCGTCAGTCGTGTTAGAGATCCAAAACCGTTCAGCCCTCTATCTGCACGAGTGGCCGGGCCAACCAGAATTGTGGACCGTGCCGAGCCTGGGAGTTTCAAAACAAGCGGGTTCGCTGATGTTTCGAGGAATGATCGGCCTGTGCTCACTCTACACTACACATCTGTCGGGCACACTGAGTAGTAGCTGCTGCTGAGTCTTGGCCATTTGGTCCTCACGATAATGTTTGCAAATAATCACTACAAAAGAAAGAGGCGAATGAAATGATGCTTTTGAATCGACTCTCAATGCCGCAGGTATTCAATACTAACGGAGCCCACGAGTCTATTAACATATCTATTAAAC
The DNA here is from genome assembly GCA_038088505.1 of Diaporthe velutina. Classification (NCBI taxonomy): domain Eukaryota; kingdom Fungi; phylum Ascomycota; class Sordariomycetes; order Diaporthales; family Diaporthaceae; genus Diaporthe; species Diaporthe velutina. The sequence continues at coordinate 21,415 of JBBWSJ010000142.1, forward strand.
AAAAGAAAAAAGGTCATTGATCATCGGTCACCAATCTAGAAAATACCGGCTCGCATGCGTGTGAAGTTCCCGTGAAAACCACCCGCCACCGCGTCCTGTCCCGAGTGACAGTTCGTCGAGCCTCACACCTCGCCAGTGACCCCAGAAAACTCCCCTCAGCATCACCTATCACAGTGACCTGTTATCTGTACACCAGGGTGTCGGGCCCATCGCCGAAGCCCAGCAACCCCGTAGAGATCATCATTCATGACTTTCATCCGTTTACCACAGCTGGTGGGAGCGGCGGGACTTGCGCTGCTTGCGGGACTTGCGAGCGTCGGCGCCAGCGTTGGCAGTGCCGTTGGCCGCGGCGCTCTTGTCTGCCTTGCTCTGCTGGCGAGCGTCGATAGCGGCGTCATCCGTCACACTGCGGGCCTCAGCAGTCCCGTTGGCAGCCGCGCTCTTGGCCTGCCTGCTCTGCTGGCGCGCGTCGATGGCGGCATCGTCCGTCACCCCGCGGCTGTCGACGCTGCGGGCCTCGGCCGTGCCGTTGGCAGCGGCGCTCTTGGCCTCCTTGCTCTGCTGGCGCGCGTCAATGGCGGCGTCGTCCGTGACCGCGGCGCGCACCTCCTTGCCCTCGCGCGTCTTGAGCCCCACGGTGCCCGCCACGTCGCCCACGGCCCCCGTGGCGTCGCCGACGGTGCCAGTGACGTCGCCCACGAGGTTGCCGACCGTGTCGCCCAGGGCGCGGGCCTTCTCCTTCTGGAACAGCTTCTTGGACCGCTTCTTGTTGTTGTTGGCGTCGGCGCCTGCCGTGGCGTTGGCCGCCGCGCTCTTGGCCTCCTTGCTCTGCTGGCGAGCGTCGATGGCGGCGTCGTCCGTCACACCACGGCCGTTGACGCTGCGGGCCTCAGCCGTGGCGTTGGCGGCGGCGCTCTTGGCCTGCCTGCTCTGCTGGCGGGCGTCGATGGCGGCCTGGTCGGCTACGACGGCGCGGGCGACGCCCTTGCAGTCGGCTCCGTCGTTACAGACGCTGCGGCCGGTGATGAGGCTGCCTACTCTGGGCTGGGGTGTGTGTGTTAGCAGGATGATATTGGGTTAGGCAGGCTGGTGGACAGGTGGGTGGATATTATAGAGGGTGGGTGGGTATCTTACCATGGCCTGAGCGGCGCCAATGAGAGCGACGACGGCATATGAGAAACGCATTGTGGCGGGTGGTATGGGAGACTGCTTGCAGTGATTGTGGTATATAAGTGAAGGAGAGAGAGAGAAGAGTGAGTGGAAGAGCCGGTAGCCAGACCGTGGTATGAAGGATAGGTAATGCAAGGAAAGTTTTGAGGAAAGGCAGGAAACTTGGTCGATGACAGCAATGAGAAGAAAAATAGCAGTGGTCCGATGAAGAAGGGTATTTATGATGGCGGACCTCGACGCACACTCACTCGAGGGTGCGAGTGATGGGCACGTATCGTGGGCCATCCCCGTCTCGTCCCGTCCGCATCTTGCATCCCTCCCCTCCGCCCTTCCATCCCGCCATCAGGACGAGCCGTGTCGGGGATTTCCCTCGACGGCACTTGTCTGAAGATCTCATCCATCATCAACCCTCAACCCGGCCCCAGGCACGAACATCCCGGAGAGGGCTGACGATTGCAGCAACGATCGGCATAGCTTATCTTGTTTTTGCTCTCACAGTCTGGCCCATGGGGGGCGTGTGCTTGCAAAACCCTGGACTGCCCAGACTGCACATCCAGTCACCAAGTCTGCTTCAGGAAATGTGGGTTTGGGTACACTTTTTCAGCCTCATCAGAAACATGCACGCGTGTGGTTGGGTGCACGCGCCCGGTGCGAGCACCAAGCAGGTCGCACCCCGGTGCGGCCAAGAACGATCGTCGGTAGCCGAAGCTCGGGAGTGCCTGGGCGCCCAGGGCCCGGGACAGGAGGTTCGTCGCAGAAGGTTTGCTGAGACTTGAGAGATAGGGCCGCTTGCAGGCCTGGCCACACGCAACCACGGCGAGCCGCCCACACACACACCCACATCTCTGCTTGCTGCTTGCTGCTGCTGCTGCCGCCCTCTGTCACTCTCTCGTGGACCCCCTGACTATCAGCGTCTCCTGCTGTGGCTGCGTGTTTGACCCATCCGCGGATCCAAGATGCGATGTTTGATGTCGCAGAAATCTTCTCTGTCCGTCGTCTGTCTGCGTGCATGTGAAGGGTCTGCCCTGCCATCAATCAACGTCACTCCTTTTCGCACGCCCACCTGCCACTCTCCGTCAAACACGGCGCAATCAATCGTCGCCGTGTCGGATGTATTGGCCGGGCTTGGGAGGGTGGATGAAAAGCGGGCCGACAGCTCTGTCGTGTGGGAAGAATCAAGGTCGGACGATTCATGACAGACAGACCGACCCTCCAGCCAGCCAGCCCGCTTTGGGGGCCCTTACCCTCAGTGATCGGCCTCGGTTAGCAGGACCCGAAAGGGGACCTGTCTGCCGACAGGCCACTGCCGATCGTTTATTGATGTCGTCAAGGCCCGGCCACAAGGTCAGGAGTAGCACTTCTGGTGCACGACAGATGCGAAGGACATCCTGTGCCCAAGTGGCCATTTTTGACCTCAACATGAGTACGTGCCATCTACGTGAGCACAAACTGATTTGTACCACAATGCAGTTGTCCTCCAGGCCATCTGTCTGCACACGCACCACAGCTCCGTCTCAAACATCAGACGACAATATGAAAGCCGTGCCGTGCCATCCCACCACCAACCTGCTCAACCAATTCACTGAGATCAAATAATTCATCTGTTCTTTTTACGCGTGTGAGACAGACAAATAAGGTTAAAAATAGGCAACCAAGAGAAATGGCACCGGATCCTCTTCCACAGGTTACCCTGAGGGGAGGGGGCGTTCTCGCGTGGGAAAATTGAGGAGCCAGCCAGTCGTGAAGGATGGGGAAAATGGAGGTGTAACACACACACACACAGAACCCGCATGAGACCCCTCCGCGTCTCCAGTCTGGACAGGTGGGTTTGCTCGGTGGGGATAAATGGACCACGAGAGCGAGCGACAGGCTGGCTGGCTGGACGGATGGGTCGACCCCGGAGTCAGGCCTTGGTCGTCTGTTGCGTGAGCCCCATCACGATCAACATGAGCTCAGCCAACCCATCCACCCACCAGCACAGAGTCTAGGCGCGGACATACCCACCCAGCTAGGCACACCTGCGAACAGTGAGACCGGCTTTGGGAATCTCCATCCAAAGGGGCCCAGGGGTCCCGATTGTGATCTGTCATTGCGCTAGACCTGCTCTCGCAGCTGTTGCAAACAAAACCACCGTCACTGTGGGCCTTGGCCTGGTCAGCATTGGGTGAGAGAGTACTGTATTTCGGTACACCTTGTTGTTGTTGTACCATGATATCGGCTCTATGAGCGGGCCCATCGTTTGTTGCCCACACAGTCCCTATGGTTTCCCGACCCCGTGGTCCATTCCCCCATGAATTTAACCCAAACGCCTGACTTTTCCTTAGTGTCATGTAGGCCGTCAGGGCCATGTTTGGTCGTTGTTTCCAAACGATCATGACCAGCCTTCACTCGTGGTCCTCGACGTAACCCTCGGGTTCGCCTCCTTCTTCATCGTAACCATCTGCTTCTTCATCCTCTTCGTCGTCATCATCATCATCATCCTCTTCACTTGACGAACCCTCGCCTTCACTCTCCCCAGAAGAGCCGGGGTCGTAATCCTCCTCATCCTCTGAATCTTCCTCATCTTCACCGAGTAGCTGCTCGGCGAGGGCGAGCTGGGTAAGGTTCTCCCCGAGCTGCTCCCCGTTCGTGTTCGTGCCGGCGTCCGCGCCGTCGGCACCGGCCGCTTCGCCCTTGGCGTTCTCCCGCAGCTGTCGCTTCGCCTTCCTGCCCTCGGCCAAGGAGGCGTTGTTCAGCCCGTGCCGCCGCACGTAGGTCTCGTCGATGGTGCCGTAGTCCTCCTGGTCAATCATGGAGAACTCGATCTCTTCTGTCAGCGGCCTCTCGTCTTCTTCCCATTGTGCGCCTGGCTGTGCGCTCTTGGGCTGCTCCTGCTGGGGCGCGTGTGACACGTCGACTTCCACGACCATGTTAAAGGTCCTCTGCAGCACGTTTACGTACGACACCGAGTTGATTCTGTCGAGCGGGATAAATAGCAGTGGCTTCTTGAACCCCCACAGTATGCCATTGGGTAAGAAGAAGAGATAGCCATCCTTGCTGCCCCTATGCGCTCTAACGTGCACAGCCTTCTCTTTCGGGCGGTGAGGTTGCCGCACTGCGCTGGAAAATACGCGCGGGTCGGTCGACACGATCGTGGCTGTCGTGTTGTTGACGGACTGCAGCTGGCTGCTGATGGCCCAGTGCATGAGGGAGCTGTAGCTGTCTGACACCTGGGCGGCGGTCTGCGCCGCGTAGCCCCCAACAATGCCAGGTTTTGGGGAGGTGGCAGGCACACTGAAGACGAGCGGCTCGAAGTCTGCGGGAGGGAAGGATTTCGTGGAGGATAGGGCCGTGTTGCGCGGGAAGAGGATATAGTTGAAGTGCAGCTGTTGCTTCTCGGGAATGGGTGTGTACAGGACGAATTCTGTCGGCCATGTGTCAGTCCGCGTATATACTCTTGGCACCGCAGACAAAAAGCAAGAGCCGAGGCCTGCAAATACGTACCTATTTGACTCCAATCGTACACCATGCCTTGAACTGGAGTGGTTGTGCCAACCTGCTTTGTGTACAGATAATTCTTCGTAAAGCAGAGGTCGTACTTCTTCCTCTGGGGAATAGACACGCTGACCTCCTTGACCTCGAGCAAGATGACCTCTTTGGCCGCTGCGTTCGCCATATCAATCAGCAAAGAGTCGGCACCGGCGCCGACGACGGGTGTCTGTTGTGTTCCGGTGGCGGCAGTTTGTGTGGGTGATGGCAACATGCCGTGTTGACTTGTGGTTCCATTCTCGGCGACTGCGCCATCGTTGTTCTCAACTCGTTTTCGTTTTGCGCTGGGCTCGCCTGTGGTGTCTTTAGACTCCGAGATGAAGCTCGCGATGGAGTTGAAGAGGGCGATCCGTTCTGGGGTGTCTGCAGGACTACGTCAGTATGGGAAAGGCCAGGGAAGACCCTGACAGGCCAAGGGTTGGAAGTGTCGTCGGCGCACCTGCGGCTTGCTTGATTCCCTCGATGATGTCGGGGCGGGTCGCAAACACAAGGCCCAGCCTCTCGCTGTCGAGAGCGGCCATTGTGGAGGGTGGTACACAGTCGTAGCCGGAATACAAGAGTCGGTCGAATGGGAAATGTGTGCAAGTGTGGACCCTGTGATGCGCAGCGAGGAGGATAGCGATCGGTCGGGTGTATTGCGGCGCGAAAGCAAAAGACAAGCAGCCGTCGTCGCAAAATGCCAGATGCAAAAGTTGGCCTGCGAAGTCTATTTAGCGCTGAGATGCACAGACGCGTGCGCGTAAATAGCGACCGGTCAAGAGTTCTTAGACATTACGTAAGGTTTTAGCCTGAGCTCGACGTCAGCAAGCGCTCTGCCTCTTTCTCTTCCCTTTCCTTTGTCGAGCATACCACAGTTTCATTGGGCAAACTCAGAACGTAGGCATGATAAAAAGGTGCCTGACATGGAAACCTTTTAGACCTACCTCTGGCTGCCATTCAAGGCAGCAGAGGTGGTGGTCGGGTTCAGGCTGGACACTTGGACCGAAACACGCAGCCTCGTCAACAGCGCGCCATCCCTGTATGAAGAAACTCGATTGTTCGCTGCAATTCCAGCGTATCCAGGCACAATAAAGCAGTCTTCTTTCTAAGGAAAAAGACGCAGCACAGGAAATAGAGGTGCCTGGTCTATTTCTTTATATTCTCGAGCATTCATGCGAATGGTCTGCTTTGGCTGAATCATTCACGTTGCTAACACGGAGTCTCCACATGTCGGGTCCGGCCTAGACTCTCCGCTCCAAGTTCCAAGGACCCAAGGTGCATGTGGTCTATTTACGCTCGCTCGAGACTGAAATGAAGCACTGATAGGCTTGACATCTCTAAATGTAATTTGCAGCTACAAAAACTTGATTCGCACCTGCAACAACGGAGGGTACACTGGTACATTTACAAGTACAAACAGACCAAACTAGAACCTCACCTAATTACGCCCGACACTCATGTGCCCACACCCAGCACACACCCACATAGCACACACCCACATGGCACACACTCCCATAGCACACACTCTCATAGCATACGCTCCCATAGTATACACTCCTATAGCACACACCTATACCTAACACCTACTATCTACACCCATGCCTAGTTTACAGCTACCTAGGTATCGTATATGTGATGTACCGGTGTGCCCTCCTTTTTTGTCGGTGTGAATATCCGAGTTTAATAGCTTGCGTCATTAGCTAGAGTTCGCATAAACTACCGCCCATCGGGTGCCAATAAATTGATCATCATGTGAGTTATAGCCCAGCTCTTTCATTCACGGTCCCTGGCGCCTGTGAAAGGGTGGCAATTGTTGTCTCAATTATTGGTGTTATCATTGCTCGAGTGGTCTATGCGTCGTCTCTAAATCAATGGCACTGCACAATATCCGCACTTGTGGGCGATATGATCAAGTTTTTTTGCCGCCTGAGTCACGTGAGAACCCGGTCCTCTCGGCCCTCCTCATCATGGTAGGTCCCGAAGCCAGTCAAAATCTTCCTTGGCCATGAGATACTCAGCAGATGATTCCCAGGTCTTCAAGAGCAGCTCTCTTGCGCCATGTGTTGAGTTCCAGCGCCGCTCATCCCACAGGACATACCCCCAATGCCTAAACTCGTCAGGAACATAGTCTCCATAGAGGTTGCAGTATTTCCCATCCCACATCAGGACCCATGCAAGTGGTGGCCCACGAGTAGTGACCACATTTGCGGCGCCCTCGTTACCTGATTCTGTCTCCTTCAGCGCGGTATCCGCCGTGACTCCCTGGGTGGGGGATGCAGAGGGGTCCTCATCGCCTGCGAATGGCATAGACTCTCGTCTCTGTTCGGCCAGGTCCTTGTCACAAGGACCACTGGGAAAAAGCCACCTTCTCTGATTCTGGATCTGGCCTTCCATGCAGTCCTGGAAGAAGCAGGGTAATATTACCCGCGTGAAATACTTGGGCGCCAGTTCTACGAGTTTGGCATGGTCTGTAGTCTCGGTTATGTGCAGTGCAAATCTGAGGCCGCCTCGCCCGATGGTGCCATGGAAGTAATCTGTAGATGGGGTAGGCGTGACGCGTCAGCAAGGGCTCTTGTAAATCAATGTGGTCGATCGCATGAACACACCGTAAGCGTCTCGGTCGAGGCACAAAGAGCCAGGGGGCTCAAAATCAAAGTCCACCTCGTCCTTGAACTTGGGATTGGATGGAGCGAGATCCCATTTGATCTCGGCAACCACTTGATTGTATCTCTGCTTGATCCACTGGAAGACGCAGTTCATCTCCTCAATTTCCCAAGAATCGAACTGACAAAAGAAAATGCGGTCGAGATCATCGCTAACGAAGTCCCAAGTTTGGCGTTGTTTGCCACTGAAGAGGTTGCAGAAGATCTGGAACCGATAAAGAGCTCGATGGATCCGCTGTCTTTCCGTGCGGCTCACACCGTCAGACCAGGCACTGGATACTGGTGCATGATCTTCTTCTGTGGTTTTCTCTGGAATGAACTGAGCCACAGCAGATTTGAGATTTGCCAATGCCAAACTGCTGAATCGAGCTCCCAGAGGTCGGACTGTCGACGTATAGTCCCATGTGATCCAGCGTATATCAGCCAGCGACATGGACTCCAACATCGCGATAGGGCTGCGAGTATACCGCCACCACCCATAGAGATCAAGAAAGTCTGTTACGTTCGAGTTGGGGCGTGCGCGGGTGCCAATCTTGGAAGACTTCGAATTGAAAGCGGCGATAGCTTCAACGAGTACCTCGCGCCCCAGGTCCGCCTCCAGGCAGCGGCTGAGGAGAAACTTGCGATCGATGCGATATTGGGCAAAGTAGACTGGAGATGCATGGATGAGCGAGCGCAGTGATCTCAGGTCTGGCATGTCTGAGAGAATGCGTAGTCTCAGCTCGGCTGGCAGGCCCTCGAGGGAAGGAGGTGCAGGCTGCTGCTCGCTGTTGAGCTGGGACTGTGCCACTCTGTGCATTGCCCACTCGGCTGATCCATCTTGGCCATCTGGAGCATCCGACATGGCGCCTATCGAAAAGAGACTGAGAAATAATGTTATACGGTCTTGATGATAACTTTGGTGGGGTGTAGCGAGGCTCACACAGAGGCGAGAGTTTAAAAGCTCTCCGTCTGGGGAAAGGTCCACGAAGTGGATGAGATGTGTCTTGAGCTATTTCCAGATATCAGATGAAATCAGGCGGTCGCCAACCGTAGCAGACTAACAAGTTAAAATTAGTGGGAATTGCGGGGAACAGGTGGGGCGAGCTGAAGGACTACATCCTCTGGGAACTTTAGAACAGGTGGGGCAAGCTGACGAACTTCATCCTTTGCTTGCCCTGAAGCTTCAATTGGGCCCAATATTAGGCCTCCTGCGTGAGACAGTGGTCTAGATTTATGACCACAATTTGCGGTCGAAAAGGTCCACCCATAACGTAGTAGAACGATGTGGTAGAGAAGACTAAGTAGGAGACATGACTTGGATCTCAAGGCCCAGAGTGTTTGTAGGCTTCTAACGGTTCCACGCGCTGCACTAAACGAGCACACATCAAAGAACAGTCTCTGATGGGATGTGTCCTTAGGACCACCCACCCTGAAAATTGTTCTGTCTAAGTATATGACGAGCTAGCCTCGTGGAAGTCTCATGTCCCGTTTGGGTATTACTATCTCATGGTGCTGTGGAGCAGGTTTTTGTGGACCTTTGAGATCCAGCTTGGCCGTAAGCACAACCAAGGATCAAACACAGCCAGTGTCCAGCACCATGGCTCAAACCTGTACCGGAGGGCAATCCATGAGACGGATTCAGGACTTTTGAAATAGCCGAGATCTATTGGATCGTGGGATACTTGTAAGTGGGCGTGCTTATTCAAGGACCAATCTGGACCATCGCGTATTCCCAAATGGCCGCCTCTTGTCGACCTCGTCCCCGACAGACGCCTTCACGATTCTGTTTGTTCAGCTCAGAGACACCACAAGCTACCGATGTGCAGGATGGAAGAGGATGAAGCAGACTGGCCAACTCGACCTTGTGTAGGGACCCTTGAAGGAGCCAGTACGTGTCAAGGGTCGGTTTGATGGATGCCCAGGTGGCTAGGCTTGACGAAAATGAACAAGTAAATTATAGAGAACAAGGGCGTCAAACGCAACTATATAAGGAGTATCTTGAAGCAGCTCAACTATACAGATTTTGTCTGATCATCATTCTCATTCATCTCCTACTCAGTCATCTCAGCACTTTCACACAATTCAGTATTCGCCGGTCGAATCGTCTTTTCTCTTTATAACACGAACGTGAACTTCTCCCCTATTCTCTAAATAGTCCCAATACTTCAAAATGCCTTCTCCTCCTCGATCAACTAGCGCCTCTCCCGCCCGCTCGGACAAGTCTGTCAAGTCCAACAAGTCCGCCGGGTCTGCCAAGTCGACCACCTCCGTCGCGTCGATCAAGTCTCAGATATCTGTCCTATCCGAGGACTCCTTCAAGAGGGCCGTGAGCCTGGACGCCGCCCTCGTTAAGATTCTGGACGATCAGAACTACTTCGCGACGCGAAAGATCCTCTCCCACCACTCCAAGAAGCCCGACGAGAAGCGAGTCGACAAGAACGTGAAGTTCGAGGGGGCTTCGGCCGCGCTGAACAAGGACTACGATGACTACAAGGCCGAGGTCAACAAGATCAAGCCTGCCGAGACGGCATACCAGTCTATGCGGAAGTCTATCAAGGGCCCTCCCAGCGAGGCCAACCGAAAGTTGCGCGAGCAGTGTATGGTGGCGGCCCAGGCTTGGTGCAACCAAGGTGTGAAGTGAGTACATCTGCGCGAACAAGTCAGCACTTTAATCTACGATTACCCTTGCTAACTATACCCTAGGGCTGGAACGCTGAGGACAAACTTCTTGAAGAAGCACGAGGCAGAATTGGTTAACCACCTGTGCTTCAAGTCTTACAAGGACCACATTACCCAAGGCCAGAACAACGTCCTTGCCGCTCAAAAGGCGATGGGGGAGCTGCGCATCCAGGAGCAGAGTAAGCATCATCTCCCATGGGACCCCACCCCCAGGCCAGCCTTGTCCCCTACCCTGCAATGAGATAGGAAAGCTGACAGATCAACAGAGATCACGGACCTGACCGCCATGCTTGCCGCCGCGGAGAAGTAGAGCTATCAATACTCTCGGTAAAAGTACCCCTATCGATAGCATCAAGGCTGCATATTATGAGCATTTCGGCGTTCAGGGACCCTAGTCACTCATTTTATATAGACACCCGGGCATGTAGCTCCTACTGGTTTAGGCTGCACATATGTCTGTAGAGCATATAGAGGTAGACTTGTAATAGAATTACATCTGCGAACTTCATTATTGGTTTTACTGTGAGAACCTTAGCGCCCCCCCCCCCCAGCCGTCTCACAGCACGACCTCCTTCAAGTCCAGAATAAACTCATACACAATAGTCCTCTGTTTGGCGGCAGATGTGGCATCCGAATTAGTCGTAAATTATACTCTTAAAACCGGCCTTTTCCTAAGTAAGCTTTAACGTGATAGCTCCACATGAGTTAAGCTTTGAAATGCTATTGAGTCTAGACCAGTACTTTTTAAATAGTGTGGATAAATAAGACTATCCAATACACACCCCACTCTCTGCACTCCACTGAGAACGGGGCGGTCTGGTGAGCTCTGGCCTTCGGTTTGAGCTTTCTCTTAGCAGGAGTGAAACCTTGATCTACGAGCTAGAGGCTCAAGTCGGTCTCCTTACACCAACTTTCTCATAGGAATTGAATATTCGCACCTGCAAAAATGGAGGGTACACCAGTATATTGCGAATACAAACAAACCCAAGGTAGAAATTCACCTAGCCACGCCCAACACCCACTACCTCACCTATTCCCATACACCCACTCACGATACCCATTCCCATAGTACATTTCCGACAATACCCTCTCCCACACCCAATATCCATATCTACACCTACTACCTACGCCTAGTACGGCGTGGAGTGACGTACCGGTGTACCCTCCGTTTGAAGCCATGGAAATTCCTTAGGCCACTCAGGAAGATCTGAGGCCAATGGGGATGGAGTCTGAACACGAGCAAGGAAATCCGGGAGCGCATCAATGTCAAGTTGCTCTGTAATAATTCATCAGTTTATCGAATTGCAAAAGCTCGAACTTGAATGAATCTACCGCTGGGTGATTGCGAGGACTTGTGCCGATCAAGTCTCCCAAGAACCATGGATACAGGCCTTCTGATGCCCGGGATGACATTCTCGCTTGATCTGCCAGCTTTCTTCCTCTTCAACAGCAGCAGGCTACGAATAGACCTCAACTCGTTTCCATGGAGGCTGCGACGGATATTCGACTTCTTCAATGGGTACTCATAGTCTTTTGGTCTGAGACCGTATCAATTAGTTAATGAGTACAAGAGACATAGGATCACACCCAAAGTGGGCTCAATATGGCTCACTTCTTATCAAACCCATGATTTTCCCTCATATATCTCGCAACTTCCGCAACAGGAAATCCTTCCACGATGAAGAGGCGTGAAATTTCCCTCCTGTGGATCCCCCACTCGTCCCGCCGCGGATGAGATATCGCAGTCTTGGGTCGAGGCATCACTTGTGACGACACAAGTGTCGGTAAGTGAGATGAAAGGGAGAAAGTGTGAGATAAATGTGAACTGGATAGGCAGTATGATGCTGTAAGTGTATTGTGGGGAGCTGTAAGGGCTCTGGGCTTCCTGGGTGGTCCGGGATGAGGAGCGGGGCCGACTGCAGACCCTGCGTAAGAATGGCTGATAACTACTTCTGCACTGGAATCCCGCCCTGGATAGGACCGCAAAGGCTGACAGCAGGATAGATCTGAGAGGGAAGTCTGCCTTGCCGCCCGTATGTACATATTCATTTAACACTTGATGATCGCTTGAGCGGCCCCCTGCCCCAGCCCTGAGCTCACCGGGAACAAGCGGCGAATATGTGTAACCTCAGAAGCCACCCCCATTTGCATCACGTCATTTAATTAACAGAACCCAAATTGTGATCCTGGTCTCCGTGTTTCATTGCCAGCCATGCAGCCATGCTGGACATAAGCACAGCCGTGTGCGACACACACTTAAAAACCCCAAAAGACTGGGGTGAAGTCTACCGCGCGGATGACAGCTGAAAAGGCCAGATGCTGTACGCCCGTCGAGGAAGATTTTACGTTATAGAATCCAAAAGAGTATGCGGGTGACACATGGCACCTTTTTTCTTACGTGCCAGTTTATAACTCTTATCCCCATTTCACTTTCATTCTAGACCTCGAATGTCCATTGCCCAGACTCCAAAAAAAGGACCAACAGAGCCTCCTGCCGATGCCGTGCCTGACTAGGTAGATAGCCCACCAGATCCATAGCAGTGTTCTAATCTGTATAAAACTGAAGCCCATCGTCCAAATAACTCTTGGCTATCACTTGGATCAATAGAATTACATTTCAAACAGACATCAGTCTCTCTTCCTAGAACAACCACAAAGCAGCTCAATTCAGGCTGTCCAAACCCATCCCTTGAGGCCGCGGGCAAGACCGTAGGACCCAAACACATAATCTGTTTCTTAAACATACAGCTTACGAGTCACCTTCCCGGAGATGATGCTGATGGAAATTGCAGTGGCCACCACTGCCCTCTCCATCACCACGGTAGCCACTGCCATCGCCCTCTGGGAGTGTATCCGTCGTCACAAGATTGCTTGCCCAGAGCTACACGACCATGGACGCATTGGTAGTGAGAACTTTGAAAACTCACCATTTATATTGCCTGCCCATTGATTTACAATGTCAGGACTGACCAAATCCAGCAAGCGATATCTCACTCAACGGCCAAGTCCTTGCCTTGGCGATGGATGAAGGGTTCTCGCATGCCACACACACGGGTAGGTTGCATGATCCCTTTCTATCGTACTTGCTTGGCCACGTTCGAACAATACTGAACTGAACCATCACACGGCAGGCTCCAGCGCGACCGCTGACCCGACCACCTATCGCGAGATCTACGAACTAGATGCCGTCCCTGGCCGGGATGCCATCATCGGACACACGGACGATCGGTATTCAAACGTGGTCTGAATAGGCACGAATGTGAGTATGTTTATGTCGATTCGTCCAGGGAAGTCTGTGTTTAGTAGACTCATCTAATTCTATCAACGCCAGGATCAACAAGTGTAAACCCGTGTGCTCATTACCTTGATAGCGTCCATCAAGCCCGAAATCGAAAGCTGCTGAGCAGGAAGTGCGATGTTCTGCGAGGATGGCCAATTTCCGACAAGATATACGACTGATGTAGCAGGAGAGCGATTGTGTGCCATTCATTTATACTAAAATGGGAAGGAAAAGGGGTAAGGCGGTTTTGTACGATAGCGGTGCAGGCAGTAATAAAAATTATCGTCCTTCTTGCAATTTTCAAGTGGTGAGCTGCGCATGATTAGACAGATGTAGGCAGAAGGGTCCCTCCCTAAACTGAGGCGTACAAAGAAGAGGGACAATAACACAAGTGCGCCGTTATGCTCAATAGCATTCGGTTTTCAAGCCTCGCTGTTAGATATCTATAAAGAACAAAATGCGTTTACAATCCTAAACCCCAAGACCGTGAAGTCAGACCCATAGCACCTTTAAGCAATCATGCCAGTCAGGACCTTAACCTGCTCCAGCACGCAAGCCTTGCTCGTGCCGCCCTCGGCAGCCCTCATCTCGACGCTGTTCTCGTAGTCAAACGACTCAGCAATAACCTCATCGAACCGTGCGTCCACGCCCTTCATCTGTTCGTACGTAAGCTCGTTCATGGGGGTGCCCGTCTGCTCGCTGAGCGCCACACACCGCCCACTGATGTGGTGAGTTTCCCTGAACGGCACGCCTTTGCGCACGAGGTAATCTGCCACATCCATCGCCAGCATGCAGGGGTCGAGGGCCGCCCGCATCTTTTCTGGTTGTGTGGCGAGTGTCCTCAGCACACCCTCGGCGATCTGGATGCTGTTGCCAACCATCTTGGCGTGGTCCAGTAGCGGCTCGACAGACTCATGTAGGTCCTTGTTACAGCCCAGGCTGTCGGGGTTCTTCTTCTGGGGCATGAAGGACGAGCGCGTGGAGTAGGCATCCGCCAACCGGACGAAGCCGAACTCAGCAGACGAGTAGATAATCAGGTCTTCTGCCCACCGGCTGATGTGCTGCATCAGGAAGCTGCCCCACTGCAGCGTCTCGAGGACAAAGTCGCGGTCGGCCACGGCCCCCATGGAGTTCCAAAGCAGCTCCTCGAAACCCGGCTCCTTCGCCGTCATCTCCCTATCAATACCGAACGGGTTGCCCGCCAGCGCGCCACAGCCCAGCGGACTGCGATTGACCCTCTTGTGGATCTCGCGCAGCCGCTCCAGGTCGTTGGAGAAGGCGAAGCCGTAGCTCAGCATCCAGTGGCTCCAGCGGATGGGCTGGGCGCGCTGGAGGTGTGTGTACCCGGCCATGACGTAGTCGATCTCGGACTCGGCGCGCCTCGCGATTACCTGGAGGAAGGTCTTGAGGTAGCCCTCGAGCTTGTCGAGCTCGTCGCGCAGCTACAGGAGCATGTTGGTGGCGACCTGCTCGTTGCGGCTGCGGCTGCGGCCGGTGTGCAGCTTTCCCGCGACGTCCTTGCCGATGATCTCTCCCAGACGGCGCTCGTTGGCGGTGTGGATGTCCTCGTCGGCCCCCGGGATGGCCTTGAAGGTGGCGGCCTCCCACTCCTTCTCGACCTCGAGTAGGCCCGCCTCGATCTTCTTGAACTCGTCCTCGGTCAGGTGGCCGGCTTTTGTGTTTGCGCGGGCGAAGGCGATGGAGCCGAGGATGTCTTGCTTGTGGAGGACGTTGTCGAAGGAGAGGCACTCGTTGCACTGCACCATGAGGGGGTCGAGGCCGCCTGTTGGGAAGAAGACATTGTGGTTAGCTTGACTGGTCTCTTGGAAGCTCAATTGGGTGGCAGGAGGGTAACTGAAGGCCAATTGTCTCGTCAAGAAGCCGCCTGAGCTTCTGAGAGACCCAATGCCTCCGGCTGATGATATGAGGAGGGCGTACCAGTGAAGCGACCTCCCCACAGCATGTTTTACCCCTTGCCTGATGCCATCGTCACAGCAGCTCCGGTCACGGCAGGTCGAATTGACGATAGATTGGGAACGTCGTAGGTCGTCAAAGGGGGACTAGGGTGAGGTGAAATAGTCAAGCAAGTGGCGGCGGTCAATTCAAATTATGACGAGAGCACAGATAACGTAGAGACAGTAGCAGAGTCATCGCAGTTCGAGCCATAATATTGTACAGGGAGTGCCATGATTTTGCTCCAGCTCCCCTTATCTGATAAGGACCCCAGGTCAGCCTTACGGGGAGGGGAGCCAGGAGCTCGACTCGACAAGGAGCTCCGAACCCCACCTCCAATGCCCCGCGGTGGGCAGGTGGGGAGCTCTCCGCAGCGGGAGACCCGCCCCCCTGAACCAAGCTAGCCTGTCTTAGCACCTGGGCACATTCGGCTCTTTTTCAAGACATTACGGTCTTTTTAGGACTCAAGGTTTGGAGTTGAAAAAGGTGATTGGACCCATCTTTGTTTTGTCTTGAATTAGGCGGTGGAAAACCTTTCAAGTAGATGGGCTCTTCAAAGCACACCCACTCTTCCCGATGCCATGCCAGCGATATCACATGACGTCTTCTATCATTGTACGAAGCCCGAGACCACGAAGGCATACCAGACTGGAAAAACAGACTCAGGCACTCTTTAAGTCGGATTCTTCATCGAGCCGTCGTATAAGCCCTTTTAGAACTGTCCGTCACCAATTCATACGCCTCCACAAAGCTGTAACCATCCGGGCATCCACTGACTCTAGAGAAAAAGCAGAAAAATACAACTACGGAATTTATGATTTCTCATACCCCTTATTTATTCTGCGCTGATACCCTGGCTGACTAATTAGGCTTGCACCTTACAATGACAAGTAAACAGATCGTATAATCGAGAGCCCGTATGTGAACCCGGCACACCGGTTAGTTCGGTTAGAAGTCTATCTGTACTTCCGGTTTGTAATGACCTGGTCATGATTGGAAGTCTAATTCGGGGGCCAAGGCAAATCAAGGAAGCTCCCTTGCGCATATATCCCTGACAGAATCTGGATTAGACTCGCGAACCGGTGTGGAGAGAGGAAATGCAGCGCGCACAGCAAAAAGCAATTCGGGGACTCGGGTGCATATTGCGTAAAGTTAGAGCTTCCTATCTCGGATTGCCGGAAAGTTGCCTATGTGAACCCAATACGTGGAAAATGAGGTCGATCGCCAATGTTGGTACCAACAAGGCCAAGAAGCAAAGCCCTTGGCCTATTGCGATAAGTTGAGCCAATGCCGGCCTCTTATTGATGGCTCTTTGAAATACGACTTGTCTCAAACCTGATTGCAGTCAGCTACCAAGACGTTCTATACATGCATGATGGGTTCAATAGATAAGACAGACTGTTACGTTGTATCACCCTCGTACAATTCTATGAAATATATAGCAAGGTCACACTCTCATGGAATTCGCGGTCGTGCCCTGAGCATCAATTCGAAGCAGTCGGTCAAGGAGCTCTCGGAACCACCGCTGCTGCAGGAGGACGTGCACGGTGCTAATTTCGATAAGCTTTACGATGGGTACCGGTATACTTTCCTCGGAAACACTTGTCTAGCCGCCATCTCTTCGATCTATTTATAAGAAAACGTCTAATCTTCGTTGCTATACTCTCCGCTCAGACCCGGCACTATAGGCTGGCTTCACTACTTTTGTACTGCTCTCTTATTCTCAGCATCGCCTGCTTCTCGGATGGGACAACACTATAAAATGTGGTGTCGCCAACGTAGCTCGCATGACTCAGCCTTGGTCTTAGTGGCAACGGTCTTGAGCCTCTTCTCGTGCCTTGTGTCCTCGGCCTGTGTGCCCGATGTGCATAGCGGGTTAATTTCAGACCCGGCTATCCTACAGGATGAGGTCGTCACAGCAGCCCTTGCAAAGGTCCAGCAGGACCTGGAGGGTCTGTTCACCAACACCACCGATGGACTCAGTTTTGCAGTGGTAAGTCATACGTTTTTTCCTGACTGAGCTACTTAATGTGCTAATCGAATGTGCTAGGCGCATGCATCTGGGCCAGACCTGGCCTTCACATTCAACCATGGCCGCCTGAAAATGAACGACTCGTCTGGCACAGACGACATCACCAGCGATTCCATCTTCCGGCTTGCATCTGTGTCCAAGAACCTGGCCGCATTCTCCACCCTCGCCCTGCAGAATGTCAGCCGCACCATGTCCGCAAGCAACCCGGACATCCAGCCCCTAAGCCTGGACACGCCCGTCCGCACGGTGCTTCCTTCTTTCCGCCTCCCGGACGAAGACTGGCTCAACGGGGGGAGTGAGATCACACTCTCAATGCTGGGCTCGCACAGCTCCGGCCTGACCAGGGAGGGATACTCGACGACTGACTTCAACATGGTGACTGCCGCTGGCCGAGCTTCCGCGGCCTACATTGGCGGTGAGTGGGCCTCCGTCACGCCGGACGACGTTGTGCAGTACCTCAGCGGGCGCAACTTGATGTTTGCGCCGGGCCAGAGGGCGGCCTACTCCAACGCTGGCTTCGCTGTTCTCGGCGCAGCGGTGGCCAGCTATCGGAGCAGCCTGACGGGGACCAACGAGTCCTGGGCCGAGTATGTCCAAAATGACATCTTCGGCCCGTTGGGCATGGACAGATCCTTCTTCGGACCAGTCAGCTCGGGGGTCGCGAACAATATCGGTGTTCCAGGGGTCGCCAACTGGGCCGACCTAGTAGTCGACGGATACAATCCCGCGGGAGGTATGTGGTCCTCTGCGTCGGATCTCGCCTCCTATCTCCACCAGGTCTGGCTGTCACCCACACCGAGCCTCATCACCCCTACCCAACGGCGGCAGTCCCTCCAGCCTCGCATCTCACTCCCCGACGGGAAGCAGCAGGTCGGCTTCGGGTGGGAGATCGACCTCACGTCCAGCCCGATCAACAAGACCTACAGCATCTACGGCAAGTCCGGCGACGCCGCAGGAAACCACGCCTGGATCGACGTCGTGCCCAACCTAGGCTACGGGCTCGTCATCCTCTCCCAGGAGTCGGGCGAACCAAACCGCACCAGGATAACCCCCACCTCGGTCCGGGACTCGGTCCACGAGGTCCTCATCCCGGCGTTCGAGACGGCCATCGCGAACCTCATGGCCCAGCGCTTCGCGGGGAACTACACGGTGGCCGTCGACTCGGGCCTGATCGACGACGAGGTCGCCACCACGAACCTCGCCGCAGATGCGGGCCCGCAGTCCTACGCACTCCTGGAGGTCGAGGGCGGAAACCTGTTCCTTCGCGCGCTCATCGTCAACGGGACGGATGCCCTCGAGGGCATCGACAGGCTGGGCTGGAAGGCTAACGCGACGAGCGGCTCGAGGTTCTTCTCTGTCAAGGGCGTGGGGTCCGGGCTCAACCCCTCCGAGGCGGCGGGCGATGCCTCGGTCCTGGGCGAGGGGGTGTCCATCTGGCGGACGATTCCGTCGCTGGACGAGTGTGACTGGTTTGATTTTGGTGGATATACTGACCAAAATGGGTGGCCCCTGAGCCAGGTCGCCCTGGTGGAGAAGGATTGGGGTGGTGTTGAGTTGCACTATCCGCCTTTTGATATCGTGTTGATGAGGTCTGAGCCAGTATAAGCATGGAATGTAAATTTTTAAAGGAGTGAGGAAGGATAGTCAACTCACTCATGGCTCATATATATTTTCCCGCACCAAAGTGACGCTCATATCAACTGTCATACAGCTTCTTTTTATACATCCCGAGGTTATTTCCTGTGCTCGGTATGGGAGTCATGTCATCCTCCAGCTGCGCCTGTCTTGAAGGCCCTGCTTTGACACTGTCAATACTCAGCCATCCTTTGTCCCCCAGGTTCAGGCTGGGTTTAATCACCAGGCGGAGCTGAATTTCCGGAAACGCGCAAATCATGGTCGACCCGTCGCAGCTTCGAGATTGGTACCCGCATGCTTCCACTACACCTTCGTGATCCCAGCCCGTCCTTGTGGTCAGGAAAGCAACCGCCTGGTGCAACCCATGACCAATGTGAGCCCTGTCGCGATACCGGTGCGCGGCACATCGCCAAGGGGATGGTGCCTCGCCGTTGCGCTGGCGGTGGGCTTTCCACTGGTCCAGGGGTCCCCTGCTCCACCTCGCGAGGAGGAGACCGACGAGTGCGGCTCTTTGGTGCCGGGTTGGTTCCCACAGTGCGCCCAATGAGAAGAGCTCGTCCATCAGGTCGCTCAAGAGGTACGGGTGAGGTGCTCCCGGCACCGACTTGATGATGCTGAAAGCTTGAAATGCTTGCAGTGCGAGTTCTGCGAAGGCCCTGTGCCTTTGCGTTGTCTTGTCGCTCGCAATGTAATCTTCCAAGAGCGAGAGACTGTCGTAGGTGTTCCAGGGCCCCAGACATAGCGTTGCCAGTCTGTATTCTCTCATGGGAGGTGACGACTCAAACATTGCGTCTAGCAGGACATGCAGTATCGGCTTATCGTAGTCGACTTGGATGTTCTGGGCAGGTGAGCTCCCGTCTTCGTGTTCCTCGACCATTCCCAGCAGACCGTACACACGGTCGACGGGTCGGCTGCTTTGGTATCCCGTGAAGTCCCTGAGGATCATCCACAGCGGCATCTTTCCGCCCGCAGCGCGCATCTCGCATAGCACCCACATCGAAGCTTTCCCAGCCGGAAACCTAGCCTTGCGAAATGGATCGACCGCAGCACGCAGCTCGTCAAGGTCGATCGATACATCTCTGGTGGTTACGCACACCTTCTTGGCCACCACAACCTCTTGCACTATCCAGACGCGTTCCCAGTAAGGATTCTCCATGGCGCCCCATATGGCGTCTTGACATGAAGAAAGCCGCTTTTGCATCAGCTCGTGCCAGACTTTCGGCATGAGCTTTGGGCGGCCGCGCGATCTGACAACCTTGTGTAGCGCCTTTTGCTCCTCCTTCTTGAGCTGCAGCCAAATGATAGCGAGCTCTGCGTTGCGATATATAGCGTGCATGCGCGGTACTTGCTGTGAGATCTCCTCGTGGCCCTTCTGGTCCAAGCAGAGGTGGTCTGTCCAAAACAATTGGTCAATTAACTTGCGTCGCCACGCATGGTCGAGAAATTGCCAGAGGTTCTCGTGCAGCGGGAAAGGACGCCATTGAAAGCCCTGGTCCTGCAAGTAGATCGTTCTTGTTGGCTTTGGGTCTCCCCAGAGGTAAGAGAGGGCGTGGTATCTGATATCCTTTTGTTGCTTCTCGTCGAAATGGTAGACCTTGCACGCTATGCAGCCTTTCACTTTTTCTGCGAGTACCTTGACGAGCCGGATTGTCGTGGAGGTGCGGAGCGCCTGGAATTCGTATGGATCGTCTCTTACCAAAGCATCCCGGCTTGATTTGCTCCGTGCCGACCCGTGCCAGAACATTATGCCCGGTGGTCCTTTGTCTCTAGCTTCATCACCTAGAAAAACCGTCTAGGTGATGGAGTGCCAGTGCTGTATGTTGTAAGCAATTACTTGCCACCACACACTCATTGGTGCGCGTGGGGGATTGGATGTTCTGCCAGGCATGCAGGAAGGAAGACGTTGAGGGATGCCAGTTAAACCGCAGGAGGCAGCCTACCAGCCTATTAGAGCTCAGCTGGAACCGGTCAAGTAACAGGGCGAGGGCGCCTACCAGGGTAGCAGCGAAGGATTCGCACAGCCCCCACGCGCCTATCTCGCATGCCGAACACACAGGGGTATGCAAATTATATGTCACGTAAGGCCATCGAATAGCTTCGCCGAAACAGCCAAGAATCAAGCAAAAAGAAGAACTGTGTTTCTGGTGAGTGCGAAACTGTCGAGCTGCTGGTGTCAAATGACATCTGTCTTGCGGAGGACGCACCACCAATGCTGGGCAGCTAGTTCCAAGCCTCTGCACGTCTGCCGACTATCCAAAACTCCATGTTCACACTGAGCAAGTGCTTCATACTGTTCAAGATGTGACGCTCTGCGGTCTATTGCAGCATGTCATTGTAAGGACACAACTATATGCTACGCAAATGCTTCAGATAATTAGAGCGTACCGTCACGAGTGTTCCCATGGCAAACAAACTATGTGGATGCCTGGACAAGGCCAACAACAGTCCTGCTAGCGGGCTGATGTTTGAAAAAAAGACAGTCTTTTTCAGAAAACATTGTGATTACTTGCTTGTTCGAAGATGGCCCACCTTGAACGATAGGTTTTGCCCGTAGCAGGCCAAGTCTCGGGTCACCGGGTTGGCTGACTTGGTGTTCGCATCCAGGATGGAATCAAGGCACTTTTGCGTCTGTGACGTCTACATGCAGCTCTAGCTCTAACCTATTGACGACGTTGAGTGGTGCAGCGGCTGGAGCGTGCTGGAATGTCGTCCTCTCTGGGTCCTAAGGCGTTGTTGCGTTGGTGATGGTATTGGGAGTTTAACCTAGGACAATTCCCAATAAATATATCAAAATACACGTTCAAACATGGCGTAGATTTGCTCCAGGCTTTCTTAAACAGATTCAATACCACCAGAGATAGTTGTCAAGAAGCACCTTCATTAAGTGAAAAAAATGTCAACAGACATCGTTCAAAGACATCAATTTGCACTAATGGTTGAGGCCTTCATTTAAGCGTGCTGCTAGGTCTACAAGGCACGCAATTCATATTCAACTGAATAGGAAATTAGGACTGACGGATTCATGACGATTATTGAATTCCTAGATGTTCGCGTGTGGTCGAGAGTACTAAGTCGATTGGATGGGTTTCTGTTTTAGGGCCACGCTCGTTCATGTCTAACACAAGTGAAGGTATGCATCATTCCAAGCGGATTTCATCATTGTTACAGAAGCGATCGGGTCCAGGCGAGTTCACTCAAGTAGCTCCCGAAAGTTGCGATCCGGCAGCACTTACTTGGATCACTGGCTCTAGCATACTAGTTTGCAAAAGGACAGCAAAACATGGCAACCGAGGGGTTTCCCGACGATAGAGAGGTCTACATGGTATTCAATGGCATATTCCAGGGCAAAGATTCCCAGATACGAAAGCCAGCATCAATTAAGAGGCTCGTCACGAAGCACCAGAAGGAACCCCCGGTCGCACGGTTGCTGAAACAGTACAGTGCGCCAATCATCTACGACAAACTGAAGAGATTGCTCTGTGACGAGGTTTTCGAGAGTACATTGAAGGCGAAAGAGGAGTTTCCCGAGCTGTTCGAGGTCTCGCGAGCCCAAAGCGCCGAGAGGGCAATTTCCGAAGCTGAGGCAGCCGCGGACCACGCCAAAGCTGTCGAGCAGGCCTTGACTTCTTCTGACAGCAATGATAGACCATATTACAGCGATTACGATAGCGGTAGGCATTTACACCCATGATTTCAAAATTTCCGACAGCGCTGACCCAATGTCCAGGAAAAACAGATCCAGATCCAGAAGCTCAGGAATTCAGCGGATCCCTAAAAGAGGAATCAGCTCGCCTGGGGACTAGCGTCCCATCCTTGTTTCCCCTTGAATTCCCCTTCATCACCGGTCACAAGATCCTCATCAAGACCCAAGAAGTCTTAGAGCACGCTTGCTTTCGCTTCGCAGAGACAGCCATGCCCGAGATCCTTGAAAAGAGAAGGTGGCATTGCCCTGAGTCAGCCGAGTTAAACCTATGGGCTAAGCAGTTCTCAAAGCGGCAGAAGAAACTTGGAAAGATGTCTTCCAAAGCGTCCTCTCCATCGAGGCCCCTCGAAGAGGTCTTTTCGTCCGTCGCACAGATCAGGCATCATGCCGTGCATCGGATCCCGGTCACGGCCAAGGAGCTAGAGCGATTCATGGCCGATGGCGAGACTCTTGTGCAGCTCTTCGAAGACGATACCGCTATTCTTGTCATGTCTCGGGCCAGGAGCCAGGTCCACGAGGCCGCGGCAGAGTTGGAGAACAAAAAGAATATGCTCGAGGCGAGAATCAACAGAGTCCTGAAGGATATCGCCGAGAAGCGAGCCGAGCTAGATCGCGTAGAGGCGGAAGCCGTCGCGGATTTGCAGCAGAAGGACAAAGCATACCAGTTGTTTGCCGGAACTCATCTTCAAGAGAATATCTGGTTAGATGACGGTGCCGCCAGAGAGGACCTTTTTGCCAACCAGATTCCCACCACAAATTGGGTAGACATCGACCTCATTGCGGATCAGGTCGATACTGCTCTGGATTCTGATATGTTGTCGGCAGAAAATTCCAGGATCAAGAGCGCCGTGGAGGAAGGGGCGGTATCTTCAATGTTTGGTGTGACATATATTGGTAATGGCCATAGAGACGGCATTCCGGCGGAATTCGATGAGATTCCAACTGGGCCCCCGGGAGCTGCTGATGCGCATGGAGACAAGATAAAGACTGGAAAGCAAGAGCTCTCATCCAACACATCGGACAACATTCATGGACCGGAAGCTTCCAAACTTGGGTGGCCAAATCTATTTAACATTCTAGGGACCTCGACAGTTGACAAATAGTTTCCACGGATAAGGGATGTACTAGACAGGAAACACATGCAGACGATCTCTGATATCCATCGAGCACGAGAGATTGGTTGGCATTTAGACAGCCTGGGACGGTTGCGGAGCACTGATATCATTCCCCGAACTTGACAAAGACGAGTGACGACCCGATCGTCGAACAACTCTGTAGTTTCCGTTCCGCGGGCATTATGCTGTCCCCTTGTCCGATGCCGTGGGCGGCCCGGTCTTCGAGATTGATCTGATTGAGCCATCGGGAAATTTGCCTCCCTGGCGGGCCCCGGCCTGTCACTACTTCAGTGGGCATATGCCCACACTGTCAAGGGAATTTTGAACTCTTAGCACCTGAATCCGAATCAAAAACTTGCTCACGGCTGATTCCAAATCAAAAAGACAACAATTCAATATGAGAATTGCATTTCTCACTTTGCTGGCCGACGCTGCCGCAGCGGCGTCGGGGCTAAGATACGTGATGTATTACGACCAGTAAGATGAATGCTCTTTCCTTTCGGTCTTCACAGTCTTGCAAGGGAGGCTTACCTATTTGGCAGGTACCACAATTTGTCACTGCCTGAACCCTCTCTCGTATCAGAGGTTACCCACGCTGTTGTAGCTTTCGCCGAACCAGAAACATTTCTTGACAACACAAATACATCAAAGTGGCAGCCCTTCGAGGCGGTCGATAGTGTCAAGAAGAGGTTCTCGGGCAATACCAAGGTGTGCCTGAGTATTGGTGGCTGGGGCAGCAATATTGGCTTTGAGAGAGGCTCGATTCCTGCAAACCAGGCGAGCTATGCAACCAACGTCGCAAGTGTCCTTCAGCGCCTCAATTTTGACTGTGTTGGTATGCAATACATAACCCGACACTCTGGTTGGCTAACCCGACTGCGTGGTAATACTGACACGGCGTTGCCTTTAACAGACATCGACTGGGAGTATCCTGGTGGCGGCGGTGCCGATTACAAACTTGGCAACGCGGCAAGCTCAAGCGAAGAACAAATCAAGAACTATCCTTCGTTCCTGGGGGCTATCAAAGGCGCCATTGGCGGAAAGGAGTTGAGTATCGCAGTACCGGGACTCGATGCAGACATGGGCGCCTTCACACCAGCTACCTGTCAAGCTATCTTGCCATTCGTCGACTTCGTCAATGTGAGCCGAATCTTTCCCCTACTCCGCTATACTCAAAACTTAGTCCCTAACACAAATGGCAGGTCATGTCGTACGACTTGATGAACCGTCGCTCGAAGTTGACACAGCATCATGCCTCTGTCACTGGTTCCAAACAAAGCATGAATGCGTACATCAAGAACGGAATACCAGCTGCAAAATTGAACCTTGGTTTCCCCTTTTATGCTAAATGGTTTACGCTTCAGGCTGGAGTCAAGTGTGACAACCCCATTGGTTGTACTGTTGGGTCTTTCGAGAATGCCGACGGTTCGGATAATGGCATGTCTGGGGTCTTCACCTTTGAGAACTTCAACCTTGGAAAGCCGCCGAGTGATGCGCAAGTTTCAGTAGATGGACGCTGCGGTGTAGTCAACGGCAAGCATTTGAAATGCCCTGATGGGGCTTGCTGCAGCTCTTCGATGTACTGGTAAGTTTGGAGTGTCCCTCCCTCCAGCATTTCCAAGAGATCCACGAAAGACTGACGAGAACGACACACTAGTGGCACCGACAAAGAATATTGCGGCAGCGGCTGTCTCGCAGGGTATGGGATCTGCAAGGCTCCGGTCACGACCGAGACGTTCCAACGAGTCTATCAAAGTGGTAAAAGTGACGATGCCAACGGCGGGCAGTGGTCCATTGACGAGCAGACAAACACGTTCTGGACTTGGGACACACCGACGGAGATTGCCAAGAAGTTCACCGACATCGTAGCCCCATTACAATTAGGAGGCATTATGGCCTGGAGCTTCGGCGAGGACAGTCACGATTATGCCCATATCAAGGCATTGCAGACAGGATACAAGAGTGCGAAGGGTCCCTCGAAGAGAACGAATGCCGACGCGGAGAATTGGCCCACCACATGGAGACTCGTTGGATCACAGGGGGCTGTTGGATCATGAGAAATCTTGACAACTAAGTACCAAGCCCCGAACATACTACTTGACCCACGGCTCTCAAATTGTCTAGGTACTCCAGCAACAAATCATATCGCTAGGCTATCGTGAGATATATGTTTCATAGATTCTTCGAAGAATAGCGATACTCGCAATGAGATGATCTCAAAACCAGTGAACTGAATTAAGAGCCTACGGATGCTTACACGCACCACTAGTTGACCGGGTGTAGCCATTACTAAACTTTTAGTCCGAATGCTGTCGCTACTGAAGTATGCTGCACAACAACCAAACTTTGATATACGATGAGCAGATTTTGAACCATATATGTAGCCTTACTGTTGAAGTTCAAATGTGTTCTTGAAGTAATAGGCTCGGCCACCTTACCAGCTAATTCATCGAGGCTCTATCTGAAACAGCAACAGAACAGCTCCCTCCAGAAGCCTCCCCTTCTTTTGCCGCGTCGTTCCTGTTCCCCAGACCCTCGAGCTCCTCCACCTTGCAACCCGCGAGAGGATGTCTGCCCCTGCGCTTGGCCCTGTTGTGCCTGTATCCGACCATAGCGGCCGTCAGGCTGGATTACAAACGTCCCAGCAACCAGCCCATTAGATGCGTCCTGATTTGGGTCGGTGTAGTAAATCCTATACACGCCATCTTCATTGCCACTCTGTGCCTGAATAGCCCTCATTATGCTATCCATGTGGCGCTCCAGCCAATCTTTGTCGCCACTAGTGCCGTTGGTGAAGATGACAAGAGTGCTGTCGTCGATGATCCTCGCTAGCTGGGGGATCAGGCTTTCGTACTGCCCGCCTGGTAGATGGCAAAGGGAGCGGACGTTGGTGTCTAGGTTATAAGTCGCCACGGTGATACATGAGTCCATATACTGGGTCCATAGCGGCTCGTTGTTGTTGGTCGTCGTTGCCTCTATAGTTCTGTGCGATGGCGACATCGCAACATATCCAGCCATAGAAGGCTGGGGAAAGCCATGAGGTTCCTCGGTTGCTGTAGTCATGATTTCAAGTGATTTGTGATAGAAAGTGTAAGTTGTGATGGCTAGGAATGCTTGGCGCAGGACGAAGAGGTCGCAGCGATAAACCATTTATCATAGGTTGCTTGTCAGATTTATAATGTCTTAGGGCTGTATTCATTGCTCACTTTGAATTACATCGTGTAGGGGATCCGAGATATTTGCGACGACGTTGTAAGACATAACAAAAGTAGATCACTCGGTTCATCTGTCGTAAGCGAACCTACACGGTGACCACTATCAGGTCTAGGACGAAGCTTCAGCTCATCCTTACTACTTCCAAAAAAGGACACGTGAGAATACTCAGGGCTAATGAGATTACCTGGTCTATGTGCGGCCGGCCTGTCAGCAGTGAGGCTGATCCGGATAGTATGTATGTGGAATCATGGTTTTCCCCAACTCAAGTGATACAACACCCAGGTAGTCCCTTAATTGCAGTCTGCACATTGAGACACTCCATACGTCATTTGTTGGAACACAGACATGTGGCCAGCTGATTCTTGCTAGTTTATTTTCTTTTAAGAATAATGAGCCAGATACAACTTGAAGTTTCATCTCACGCAGGCCAGCATTTGTGTAGCTGCCTAGCTAAAGTGAGGACTCGGGCAGGCGCCAGTTGCTCATCAATATGTTCTGTTGCACCTACGATGATCTGGCATCGGAAAGCCTCTGTCTTCGGGGCATTATCAAACGGTCTTTCCGTGTCGTACCCCTCCGATACGGAGTCTCCGAGAAAAATCTTGCAACAAGACCGTTACATGAACACAAAGACGAGACTTGTGGATCTTCGTGGTGTGCAGCTAACGAGATCGAATGGAATCGAAGGCCTCCGGGCACATGGCAGCGGAAAATGCTAATGGCAGTAACAACTTGAAGATGATACGAAAAGATGGAAAGATACAGCGTCAAAGCAGTACCAAGAATCCACGATCTTTAAATTGTACTGTATCTATCACCATCTAACTGCGCCGTCCACCTCGTAGACGGATCCGCTCACATACCTCGACTCGTCCGAAAACAAGAACACCACCACATCCGCAACATCCTCTGGTGTTCCCCATCTCTCCAGAGCGCACCTGTTTTCGTCAGTGATACTTCTTTCCAGATTATGGATGGCTTACGTACGCCTTGGCCCATTTCTCCACAACCTCTCCGCCGGTTACGATGCCAGAGTTGGTAGGCGTGTTGATCTAGCCTGGGGCCACACAGTTGGCCCGAATCCCCTTGGGACCGACCTCGTGGGCAAGACTTTTCATCAATCCGATAACGCCGTGTTTGGTCATATCTGTGAGCATCTTGATTAGCCTCTCTTTAGAAACAGCACTGTCATGTTTTTTGTGTAGCTGGATTCCCTCTCAGGGCAAATGACTATGTCCGAAACTGCAGCAATGCGCAGTGGTACTTCGGTAGTGCTGTGTGTGCCTTATCTCAGTAAACTCACTATGGAGAAAGTCAGCACATTTTGCCTTCTCGGACAGTCGGATTGTGGTGATGGCAGATACCTGTAAACAGATTGCAATGCAGTGCCTCGCGTGCCGCTCATGCTAGAGACAGTGACGATGCTCGAGCCCCTCTTCAAGTGAGGCAAGCTCTCTCGCGTAACGAGGAAGACTCCCTTCAAGTTCGTGTTGCACTGCTTCTCAAAGTACTCAAGCGTCGTCTCCGCGAAGGGGATATTCGTGGGATTGATGCCCGCACAGTTGAACACGTGGTCCAGCCTGCCAAACTTCTCCAAGATGGCGGATATGAACGACTTCACATCTGGCTCGGAGCCGACATCGACTTTTTGTGTGAGAGTCGGGGCATTTGGGATTTCTGAGGCCAGGGTCGACAGGGCAGTGGTGTTGATGTCGCAAAGGGCGAGAGAGGCGCCGAGGACCGCTAACTTCAACGTGGTTGCGCGACTGCGTGAGGCGGATTAGAGATGCTGTATCCCCAGTCACACAGCAGACTCGGATAATCCAGCAGACATCAAGTCACATGCGAATCCACGTACCCAATTCCACTGGCAGCCCCAGTGATGAGTACGACTTGATCTTGAAATTTCCCGGCCATTTCATCGCAATGCTAGTTGCCCTGCTCGGTCCCTGCTAGCGGTGAGAAATGTAAGGTTCGAGGTCAGACGAGGGAAGTCCTCCAGGTATATTTGAGCTCTAAGGCATCCGTAGAGATGATCACTTATGATAATATTCCAATCACAGCAATTCCGGGCGCTCATCCGATCTCGGGCTGTCATGGGGTCAACCCCGCCATCCGGCACCTCCATCCGATCACGATAGCTACTATCTAATGTTGACTGCACGTCGGAAGCTTCTCCGAGAGCCGATATCAAAACCCCGTGTCATCCTAGTCGCGACAGTCACATTGCCTTTGATTGAAATTTCATATTGGACTTCTTCTATTTCGAAAGAAACTCGACCTCTATTTACTGTGAAATCGTGAGAGTGATACAAGATGTCGACTTCAAAACACCCCAAAGAGCGCGTCATCCTTGGATTGATGACCTATGGTCAGTTCGTTGTACAGCTGCTACAGTGAAATCCAAGCTAATTGAAAAGCAGGCCCGGATGAGGGGGCGGGGGCACGCATCTTAGAGCTGGATGAGTTCAACAGACACCTGGATTACTTCCAGCAGCAAGTTTACAATGAGGTCGACACCGCGAGGATGTACGTGGGCGGCAAGCAGGAGGCTTGGACCCGTGATGCTAAGTGGAAGGAGCGTGGCTTGACTTTGGCGACCAAAATCTACCCCGAGGAGCCCGGCATGCACGAGCCCTCCCGACTACGCAAGCTCATCACAAGCTCATTGGAGGAGCTCGGGTCCGACTCGGTGGATATCTTCTACCTGCATGCGCCCGACCGCTCGGTCCCATACGAGGACACGCTGGCGGAGGTGAACAAGTTCTACCAAGAGGGGAAGTTCAAGCAGCTAGGCCTGTCGAACTACGCAGCATGGGAGGTTGCCGAGATCTGCACGATCGCGAAGGAGCGGGGCTGGGTGAGGCCCACTATCTACCAAGCCATGTACAATGTGATCAGTAAGTATGGTCCCACCATCCCGAGTGCCTGGAGACTGACGAAAAGGCAAGCACGCAACATTGAGTCCGAGCTTGTCCCTTGCTGCCGCAAATTCGGCATGGACATTGTGGTCTACAACCCCCTGGCAGGGGGCTTATTCTCGGGGAAAATCAAGTCTGCAGACCTTGCGCCAGCCGAAGGGCGGTTTTCCGAATCTTACAAATACGGGAAGTTGTATCGTGACCGTTTCCTGAACAAAGCCAATATGGAGGCCCTGAAGATTGCCGAGGAAGCAACGCAGAAGCACAACCTGACACTGCTGGAGACTGCGATGAGATGGGTTGTCCACCATTCGGCATTGAAGACCAGAGCTAGAGGCGGGAACGACGGCTTTGTTGTCGGGGTGAGCAACTTTCAGCAGCTGGAAGGAAATTTGAAGGACTTTGAGAAGGGCCCGTTGCCCGAGGATGTTGTGGAGGCCCTGGACCGGGCTTGGCTGGTCGCAAAGGCCACTGCTGCAACTTACTGGCGATAGATGCGTCTGAAGGTGGAGTCTGACCTTTATAAGTGCTATTAGAACCATATGCCAAGAAACGTTGCTCAAAATCATGGTCCTTTGCTTGAACTCTACTGGCCTTCACAGCCCCACGGGGTTGGCTATTGTTGCAGGACGTTTCGTTAGCCTGACAGCTGAAGGGTTTGATAATCGTTCCGTTGGTGCTGAGCCTGCTCTCATAATACTGTTACAAGTATTGAAACGATACCATAAAGCGATTTCTTCGCGAATTACAACGACTCAATATGGCTGTTGAGTATCAATGTCAACGAGAATAAGTACATGTTCCTTTACAAGCTGATCTCGATCAACGGCCCGCGGTATTGCCTTCTCCCCCACACAATGTAGTAAAACACCGCGAACAAGGCCGTACCTCCAAAGACTAAACAACTCCAGTTCATGGTCGGGGCTGTGACCGGTATGGCGGGCGGGAAGAAGCCAAAAATCCAGATTAGGATCAAGTAGCAGCAAGCCAGGACATTGTTTGCGACACCGAGTGCGCCCTTGACGTGCCATGGACCCCAGATCAGGACATACTCGTCCGTCCTTTCATCTTTGTACGCAGCGGTGGCGGGCGCGGAGGGGTCGCGCATGTGGATGGAGTTTCCCAGGCGCCGATACAGGAGCAGGGCGCAGCAGACGAAGTACGTGCTGTAGAAGCCCACGAGCGCGAGGGAGGTGACTCCGTTGAAGACGACGGTGGACCCGATGTTGATAAGGACAATCAGGCACGGAATGGTGGCGGCGACTATAACGGCGTACGTGGGAATCGTGGTGCGAGGTGAGATCTAGAAATACTGTCAGCGCATTATTAACCAGAGACCCAGAGCACTTACGTGGCAAAGCACTCTAGAGAAGGGCAGGCCGCGGTCGCGCGCAAAGGACCATATGATGCGGGAAGCAGTAGCCATGAAACCGATAGTGCACGAGAATGCGAGTGCGATGACAATAGACGTCATGCCCGTTGCGCCCCCAAGTGACTGCGTGGCGGACCAGAAGACTTCAATGAAGGGGAAGCCGATGGTCGTCTGAGCCTCGAGCGCGGCCTCGGGGTCGCCCAGGCAGAAGATGATGGCGAGGAGCATGCCGAAGCCCAACGAGCCGTTGATGATGATGCTGAGCACGATAGAGCGTGGCACGTTCACGGCCGCGTTGGAAATCTCTTCTGACATCTGGCGCGGTGCATTAGCAGTTTGTCCCTGGCGAAGGACGCCGCCCGTCTCTACTTACGTGTACCGCGGCGTCTGCTCCCACGAACGAGAATGCCGCACCCAGTGTGCCGACCATGAAGGATGTCCCATAAGTGGGCCACATGCCCGCATTCTGATAGCTGGTCTCGGAGCTGAAAACCTCGGCGGCAGTCGCCTTCGGCGCATAGTAGATAAGCGGAATCAGAATGGCGAAGAATCCTAGGACGTGCAACATCATGAAACTGCCCTCTACCTTGGGCAACAAGCTCCCGACCACGGTGTTGAAGAAGAGGCAGACCAGGACAACGGCCCAGGAGATGAGCGTGCCCTGCCAACCGGCATACACGTTGGCGTAGTCGGGCCAGTTGATCAGACACAGCGATTGGATCATGCTGGCGGACAGGAAAGCGCCGGTGGCGATGGTGGCCACCCACGCGAGCACCGTCATCCACCCGGTAATGTAGCTCAGGAAGTTTCGGTTCCACCTGGGCGCCAGCATGCTGACCCAGTGGTATTGCCCTCCCGCGGTGGGAGCCATAGAGGCCAGCTCGCCGATAGTAATAAAGGTGCTCAAGGTGCCGCCCCAGACGAGGATGAACTGCCAGACGAGGCCGGCCGTGCCGCCGTTGATGAAGCCCGTAGCAAAGAGACTGTAAGTGTTGTAAGCGATATGGACTTAAGTCTTGCTCCGAACTCACGTACACTAAGACTCCTTCCCATGTTACTAGGACTGTGCAGCTGAAGCTGATCATGGACAAGAACCCAAAGTTGCGCTGTACTACCATCAACATATGTTCCTGAGTCCAGACTCAGAGTGACAAACCTTGAGCACCTGCTTCTTCCCCAGACGAGCCAGGGTCAACTCGTCGCGGTCGCCCTCTGCTACATGACGCTGGACTCCTGACGACTTGGAGTCTGGTCGGGCTTCTCGCATCTCGATGTCCATCGTGGCTGATCGGCGGTCACTAGATGCAATCGATGCTGAGGAGCTGTCTTCGTTGTGGTACCAAACCTTGCGGCAAAAACAATGGAAGGGAAACAAAAACAGATGCGCAGAAGTCAGGCACGCACGCAGCCGGCCGGTACAGTCCGAGTTTAGATCAGGGGTGCTATGGCAAGCCTCTCCGCAGTTCCAGCTGACCCGGCACCACCAAAACGATACTGTCAGATCCAATGTCACCTTCCCATACGGGCCAGCCTTGATGAACGGATTTGGTTGTTCCTCTGCTCTTTCAAGGGGGAAGGTCAGGAAGTAGTACGCTTTATTCCAGCTCTTTGATTTGTTGAAAAACATTAGCATGTTTTTTTGCATTTCAATTCATACTCGAAGTTGCTATTTTATTTTAATTAGGATGATAAGCAATTAATATATCGAATATCAGTACCATAACAGAAATGGATGTAGAATTTTAATGTTTTCTTTTTAACTTATGTATATAATTCTTCAGGGTTTGTTTTTTACCTTAGTTTCGTGGTTTCATAGTTTTGTGCTTGGTTTTTAATACTAAAGAAAAATCAGTAATAAGTTTAGTTATCAAGTCTACTCTAATTAGTCAACATGTTGTAGATATTTTGTACTTAATCTTGTACTATAATGTGCCTTGAGGGTGTGTAATGCGACGTGGGGTGTGGAACATGCTGCTGGGCCGTCAGCGCATGTCACACGGCGGATGCGCGGGTGTAACGCGGCAATGTATTGTATTACAGCCCTGTCAGCGCTAGTCTTGGAGTACATTTTGCCCAGCCAATGACGGCAGTCTCGATGAGATTACCGCGCGGGCTGCAGGAGAGCATGCAACACCTCCACGGATCGGGAGGGCCTGATTCGTACTGTGTGAGCTGGTTCGGAATCCTTTCACATGCTCATCCGCGACAGGGGGCTAGTCTGATGGGTGGTCAGCTTCAAGGTAGAGCAGGCACCCACCAGCTTGTCACAACATCAGCTCGTCACAGTGTACTTGTAATACTTAGGCATTTTTCAACCTACCTTGCTGATCCCAACCGATCTGGCTAGCTTGACATCGAGGCCGCATCGAAAGGATTCTGCTGCGACCTGTCTGCCTTCTCGAGGAACGGAAATAAGGTTTCGTTTGTTCTGCAACGGTATAGCCGGTGAGGAAAAGGATCTCCCGGTGGTATTCACATCATACCCAGTGAGGCAGCTGCGAGAATAATTTTGCCTTTGCAATTTCAGGAACAGAAAAGTGAGCCGATCGCGGTTTGGCCAAGAGATTGAGGTTGCCATGAATCAAACTCCTGGCAGTGATGTGCATCTTATACTTTCGTGGCCATGAACCAGCACTAGGCCACATCTCGCCTGCGCGGAACGAGACAGACGACCACAGGGTTGAGAATATGGAGGTCGATTACCAGGATCTATAGCTATCTTGTCTAAATACAATAGACACTTCATGACATCGTATTATCGCACACTACCATCCCAATGGCCTAGGCCTCTCGATGGTAGGATCCCAAACCCGTAAAATGGCGAGAAATATAGACAGTGCCCCAATATATCTTCAGCGTCAATGTATCATGAGATCAATACTCGTCCTCCGACCGGACCTCGAACGTCGTCGTCGCGCGAATGATGCGCGAGTCGGACCGCTGAGAGTGGCGGTCCACGTCCTCCGGCCCACGCTCCGCCGAGGCCGAGTGCGTGCCGCCGCCGACATGCGTCAAGTGCCTCAGCGGGTAGAGGCGGCTGCCGATGCTCTGCTTGCCGCTGCTGCCGCGCGACGACGACGACGGCTGCTTGGCTTTCTGGAAGTAGTACCCGCCGCGCGTGCTGCGGCCCTCGCGGCGCCGCGTGTCGTCCATCCGGATCATGCCCGACTCGAGCGCGCCGAAGAAGGGCTTGAGGAACGGCACGCACGCGAAAACGATGCTCAGGCACTGCACAAACAGCGCGCAGACGACGGCCGGCCAGGCCGCGAAGGTCCTGTCCTGCGACTGTCCCGCGCGCTGGATGAAGATGAGTTCGGGGATGATGGCGGCTGCGACGAAGACGCGAAGGGAAAAGACTACGATGATGACGGTCTTTTTGCCCTGCGGGATCTGCACGCTCCGCATGATGATGGCTGGGATCACGACAAGGAAGACCTCGGTGATAATGTTGAGGATCCCGAAGACAAGCCAGAAAGAAGTCTGCGCCCGGCGGGTCAGCCTATGTAGCTTTGCAAATTCCTAAGGGGTGGAGTCCTGACCTGGTTTATGCATTTGCCTGTTACGATTGCCCATTTTCCAGGTGCGGAACACTGAAATCCCACTGTGAAAAGGCCCGAGATTGCCCACAGGCCAATCACACCAGCGACACCATATGTTAAAAGCTGGTGATTGCGCACGGGCGTGAGCGCACGGAGGAGGACAAGGACCGAGGATTTGGAGAAGAAGAGGGTCGTTATGTAAAGGAAGTCCGTGGCATAAACGCTCTGCTTGCGGTCAGTTCGCCATGTAGATCCCGCGTGTTTAATTTCCATGCCAGCGACGGACCTTTTCAAATGTGACCAGTTCTGATTCCGTGAGCGAGTTCTCTCTTCTGCCCAGTCCATTCTTCCCTTGTACAGAAACTCCAATCACCATTCCGATGCTGAATGCCTGTTCCCGTCAGTCATGTCGAAGCAGGTTGAATTCGGTAGTCGTACCAGTGCAGTGATAATGGCAGCATCGTCGAGCGCAAAGCTGCGCGTCATGGACAGCTTGGTGACGATCTTGGTTGTGACGAAAAGCACCGAGGTGACGGCTAGGAACCAGCTGATGATGCTCGGTATCGACGAGAAGTCGTCCGGTGTCACCACCGGCTGTGAAGAGGCAGACATTGTCGCGATGAAGACGCCCTAACGCCACACCCTCTAATGGTGAAGGATCAAAAAAGACGTGTACTGTATATAGAGAGGAAAACGGAGGTCGACACCAACGAGCAGCATCACTAGTGGTCCCCTCCATACATGTCAAACTCGGTCTGCTGACGCGAGGGTACAACCTGTCTGCCTGACTGTACAGTGGTGGGCATTCTTACATCAGCTTTTGGCCCCCAAAGGATGAACCTTAACCTTGGAACCTCAGCAGCATGGATTCCATGGGTAGCATGGCCAGACCAATCAGGCCGATCCACAATATCTCCAATGTACACAGTAGATGAACTAAGCACTGTACAAGTTAATATAATAGAATATTCATACGGTAAACTTTGTACATAATACTATATAATACTTTAAAAAGGAAATATTTCTTATTATTAACGAAAATTATTAGAAGAAAATAGATTGTAATTAATAGCAAGTTCTATATTATTTTAATAGATTATATTATTAAGAAAAATCTACTTTATAAGAAAGACTTAAAAAAATGTGGAGGTTTTTTTTTTAAAAAGATTTCTTACCCACATAGGGGTACTGGTTTATAGTATATTCTATTGGTTGGCTGCTAATTATAGCATGTTCCGTTCGGCCGTGCTGTTACATCCCCATTCTTTCGACCATTTATCTTTCGATCTTTCAGCCCTTCCCAACCCACAGACACCCAGCCCACAGACGTCCAGCACCGGCGCGTACCGAAGTAGCGGCGCTACTAGATCAGACGGTGGCAAGGGCGGACGGATGAGAGAACTACCGGGAGACAGTGCGCTGCCCAGTCTTACTTGCATCCCTCCCCCGGCTAGTCGTTCAGTGTAGGTGGGGCGTGACAAGAGGACGCGCTTTCGTGGTCAAGTGGTAGATACATCAATGTCACGGTGTGACAGAGAGCTCTATATATATGCCTTTGCTGCGGTCCCGCTCACATTCCAGGCACCTGTTTGCCATGAACTTTCGAGCTCTTTTCAAATCTGTCCTCTAGCGGTGCCATACCCTGAATACCAGCGATTAGGTGCGCAAAAATCTCGACTGAACCTGCTCCAGCCGTATGCCACTGGCTAACGTAACCGGTTCCAGAACAAGATGCATTTTACCAAGCTAATTGCCCTCGCTCTCACGGGCTTTTGGGCCACCGCAATTGCTGCCCCAACCGCCGATGCGAATGCAGAGGAGCCTGGCCCAGGGTATGGACTGAAGCGTGGTGCCGAGGCTGCTGCGGAAGAGCCTGGCCCAGGTTATGGCTTGTAATATCCTGCCCAGACGCCTACCATCAGCGACGGGCTATCAAATTCATCTAGGAGCTATTGATATGGTCGGAGGTCCGGAGGGGAAACTTAGAACTGTTCTTCACGTGATAGTTTCGGGTCAAAGTTCATGTTGATAGCGACGATAGTGCTACACAAACAACGACATCTATCAATGCCAAGCGTTGTCTTGTTCTACCCGTCTGCATCTAAAGCTGCTTATTGTTTCTCCCATGGAAGCAATTCCTTTCCCGGCTCATACTTGCCTCCCACTGGACGATGCATGGGCCACCACTCGAATGGGGTGAGCATCTTCTCCAACTCCTTCTTTCGCTGCGTGTCCTTG
The DNA here is from genome assembly GCA_038088505.1 of Diaporthe velutina. Classification (NCBI taxonomy): domain Eukaryota; kingdom Fungi; phylum Ascomycota; class Sordariomycetes; order Diaporthales; family Diaporthaceae; genus Diaporthe; species Diaporthe velutina. The sequence continues at coordinate 58,420 of JBBWSJ010000142.1, forward strand.
AATTGCGACATGTCAAGCTCCCGCCTCTCCCCCTCAATAAACCCGTATGCCCGGTAGAGGCTCCGGCCAATGTCCGTGGAATCGATATAAATCTCATAGCCACGCTCGTCTGCCTGCTTGACGCCCCAGTCCATCAGGAGGTGTCCAACCCCCCTGCGGCGCTCATCAGGGTGGGTGAAGCAGATGTCTAGGACTACGCTAGAGTTAGGGCGCCTCACTCTCTTGATCCTTCCCGCACCGCACCAATAGGGCTGGACCAGAGACTTACAGACGTGCGGCTTGCGCATGTACGTCATGCGAGGGGTGAAGAACTGCCCGATCAGCGCGTTCCCGATATCACGCTCCTCGCCCTTTGGGAACATGTCATTTTCCTCGTCCGACTCGACGGCGTACGGGTCCGTGTCGCAGATGTGCCAGCACGCGGCGCCCAGGAGCTTGTCATTCTTGTCCGTGTCAACGACCTTGATCCAATACGACGTCGGGTCGCCGCGGTGCCACGCGATCTGGCGCTGGAGAGCAGCCTGGAGGGTTGCCTCCTCGTCGCCCTGCGGGGGGAAATAGAGCTGCTTGAGCTTGCAGTGCGGCGTGTCATAGGCAAGAAACTCAAGGCGGACGAGTGCGTCGAACTCGTTGTCGGACTCGAGATGGACCAGCTTGAGGGGCATGGCGGCGGTGAGATGGATGGTCGACAGCTGCTCCAAAGTGTCTGCAGAGGCCTCACTTGAGATTAATTGATCCTTTGGTAGTAGAGAAAGTTCAATGGTGTTCCTACGATGGCGACCCGGCCAACCTATTCACCTACACACATCGTCATAAAGCTCCCTCCCCCTCTTTCTCCCTTTCTCCCTTTGCCTCTTTCTGGTGTTGGTTCCTTTCTCGTCCTCCTACTCCGTGCCGTACACTGTGTACTTGTGACTATCTAAGTATCTGCCTAATACTACTTTAGGGCTTGGTTCCCGCACCCCCGTATCCCCGCGTCCCGTCACCCATGCTCCCGCTTACGGCCCCCACCAGCCCTATATGTTGTATTACATATACTTTCACTAGTACGTCCACCGATCGTCCTACCAACCTCCATATGTAGGCAGAGATACGGTGAGTAGATTGTGCAGTAACATGTAGCCGCCGCATGATCGTACAAAGATCCCGCCAGTTCCGTGGTTCCGCGTCCTGATCTTTTGCAGTTCGTACGACATGATAGGACGCCGCGTGCGCCACGTCGAGATGGCAGGCTGACATGGTGTACACACCACCGGCAATAAGTTATCAGTGACGATGTCGCGGTCTTGATCCTGTACCGGAGGCCGAAAAAAGAGAGGCAGTGGGCCAGGTCAGATCGTGAACAGCACTTGCGTGGCCTGCCTACCTCCAAGGGGAGGTCAGTCCTAGTCCTCTATGCTCGATGCTCGACGCTCAATCCTCGGGCCTTGACCGTCCGGCTTGTCCTCGGAGCTGAGTCAGATGCTTGCCTACTGAGGTACTCTCTGCCTTCCCTCTCTATCAGTCTGATGTCCTGTCACGATCATTCTCATGCCAGGCCCTGACGATGGACGACGCAGAACGTAGCAGCACCTCCTCCCAACCTCTCTTGACTGAGAAGGACGATGGCTTCGTCTACAGCCAGCCGACTCCCCGGCGCTCCTATAGACTTCTCGCCAGCGTCGTTCTCCTCCTGGTCTTTTCCCTCGCAGGCAATACCTATCTACTGCTCCGCCCGACCCCCAACTGCCCATCCCCTTACGCATCGCTTGAGCCGACCCTACAGGTCCCCTTCGAGTGGTCCACCGAGTATGCAGACATCAACATGACCGCGGCCGGCGCCCTCTGGGACAGCATCTCGTTCGACGTGGGCTTCGTGGCCCTCGACAACGACTGGTCAGCCGCCCACGACCTGCTGCCCGCGCAGCCGTTCCCCTGGGACGACAGCAAGGGCATGTACGTCCTCAACGGCTTCCACGCCCTGCACTGCCTCAAGAACATCCACCGCGCCGTCCGCGAGTACGAGCAGGGGCTCCCGCAGTCCCTGTCGCTCATGCACATCACGCACTGCCTCGACAGCCTGCGCGGGGACATACTCTGCCAGGCCGACGACACCCCGCGCTACACCACCATCACCAAGAGCCCCGAGAGCGCGGTCGGCCAGCTGCGCCAGTGCAGGGACTGGGGCGCCCTCGAGAGGTGGGCCGAGGAGCGGACGAGCTGCTACCACTATATCAGTCATGAGGCGGACTTCATCAACCAGTTTGAGCGGTTCAAGTACTGTCCCAAGGACAGCCCTTACTGGCCGGCGCTGAGGAAGCATTTTGGAAAGCCAGATGGCTGGTTCGGGGAAGGGTGCACGAAAGGAAAGCTGGGAGTTGAGTGCTAGAGGGGTAAAAAGCCGGAGTGGAAAGAATGCTTCGTGGAGTAGTAGATGTGGCGTCTCTTGTGTGACACAGACTTGACTGTGTATAGCCATCGATCGGATGTGTCGACATCCTCTCTGTTATGTGGTACGCTGTGGGTATGAGGACATGAATCATTCCACGTCCATACAATATCAAAACGGTTCAAGTGTTTTCAATAGAGTTCCCGTTTTTGACAGGTTCGAGATCATATTGAGTCAATAGGTGCCCGACGCCGCTATTAATATGTCATCCTTGAAGAAACTATCTCCATCTGCACGCATATTGTTACACGACAGCAACAACACGTGCGGGTTCGGGATAAAGAGTGCATGCCTATAGTTACACAACGGCAACATCACGTTCGGAACAGGGATTGCATAAATCTAGTTACACGACAGCAACAACAAATTCGGGACAAAGAGTGAAAATGCACAAAGATTGGCAGGCAAAGCCAAACCAAAGACACCCGCTCATCACTCAACTATACTCCCCTCAGCCCCTGGAGCACCTCAGGACAGGCCTCCCCGCGGCAGCCCATCATCGCCGCCATCATCAAAGTTCCACCAGATCTCCCCCTCGGGCCTCGGGTTAATATGGTCCTTCCACTGCGCATTCCGCTCGCTTGCCCAGTCCCGCAGCGCATCCCAGCTGCGGCACATCTTGGTCTGCCGGATGCCGGCGTCGTGGTGGCCGTTGCTGTAAAGCAGCGTGTCGTCGGCGTGGCACATGACGTGCTGCCGCAGGCTGTCGAAGCAGTGCTCGTCGTGCTCGACGGGCCAGTCGCCCAGCCGCGGCCAGTCGTCGACGTACCGGTGCGCGTGGTACATGCGCATGTAGTGGTCGCGCAGGACCTTGAGGCAGTGCATCGCGTGGTAGGCGTCGATGATGTAGACTGAGAACTCCGGGCGGAAGGGGTGCGGGAAGGACGGGGGCAGGCCCAGGGCGGCGGCCTCGGCTGGGGTGAGGAGGACGTCGCCGTGGCCGGCTTCTATGGAGGCCCAGGCGGCGTCCGAGACGGCGTTGGACGGGGAGTCGAAGGCCGAGTGGTTGTTGGCCAGAAGAGGAACATTGTACTCACGGGACAGGCGGGCTAATAACCAACGTCAGTGAAGGGTAGAAGTGACGATTTTGGGGCAAGTGACGAACTGTGAGGATGAATTTGACGTCGCTCAAACTTCAGGATGATCCAAAATTGGATGGAGGAGACAGCGAGGAGGATGGCGCAAAGTGTGGATAGGATTATTGTTGAGACGGAAATCCGTCGATGCCACGGCCGTAACGGTGGTGAGCCATGGTGGCCCTGTGCCTCATCGTCATCGCCAGAAGACAAGCTCTCGTCGCGCAGAGGCTGATAACGACCCTTTTCGGATGTCATGATGCTATTTACATTGGATATCTAGATGTCTGCTAGAGCCGTCAGAGTGGTCAAGAGATGCGTAGGCCCGTTCACAGACAATCGATGCTAGGTCCGAGTGATTGTGTTGCGCGTACAGTCTACGGCAGTAAGCTTTGTGTCGTCCGAGTACAGCATGAACGCCGCAGTGTGTACCATGTACCTGTGTACCCAGACATGAATGACAGTATATGCCAAGCAATGGTGAGCACAGAAGTCCAATGCAGGACGACAGGGTCCAAAAAGTACAGCAAGCATAATCCATGCTAGTGGGCTTGGGGTAAAAAGATATGGTGACATGGGCGGCTGCAGGAAAGGGTGGACTGTTCTGACTGTGTACATAGCCCCATTCATACACGACGCTGGCGGTGGGGGCAGCGATTGGCAATGTGGTACTCGAGGATCCGAGTGGTAAACTGATAGCGGGGAGCAAAAGGGCCGACCAACCGACCAACAACCTCGAGTCCATTGCTGACTGCATGTGTCCAAAGGCAAATGTTCCTTGCTGACTGCATGGTGAAACTCAAATCTTCCTTATTGCCGAGACTCTTTCCAGCGACGGTGGGCAACCATAAGTTAGCCCCCCGTTTCGAGGCCAGTGGACGAACGGACGGCTCGTTGTAAGTCATACCAACAGATCCAGAATCGTCAGCAAATATGGCCGACAAGGACGATGGCTATGTCTTTCAGCGCACTGCCAGCGCGACTTCCAGGTGAGATCTATGCAAGCTCTTCGTACCTAAGGCCAAGCTAAACCGGAATCGCCCTCTCAGGCTTCACTACCAGTATTACCTCTGGCAAGACACGTATCGATTTCACCTGCACCCGGACATACCGCCACTGGCCCCAGATGCCCGCGTGGCGGATGTAGCAACAGGCACCGGGTAAGAAGAAACATTAATCCCTTCCCATTTTTGGATATAATATGATGATATTCCCGACCCCGATCTAACCAAGAAGCAGGATCTGGCTCTCTGATCTCTCTCGCCAACTACCCCCTACCACGAAGCTACATGGCTTGGATGTCAGCCTCGCCCAGCTTCCCCCACAGAACCTCGACCCTCCCAACGCCACCTACCATGAGTGGGACTTCTTCACCCCGCCGCCCCCCGAGCTCCGCGGGACCTTTGACGTAGTGCACATGCGCCTCGTAGCCGTCGTAGTCAAGGACATGAACCCCGCGCGCATCCTCGCCAACGTCGCCCAGCTGCTCAGGCCCGGCGGCTACCTGCAGTGGGAGGAGCACTACACCGCCGACGCCAAGGTCGTCCACGGCTCCGAGTGGAAGAACCCACCCGCAGGCGAGTTCCCAGGCGTGGACCGCCTGTGCCGCCTGATGTCGGACCAGCTCAACACGTCCGACGGGACGAAGCTGTTGCTCGGCTCCCGCGACTGGCTGGCCACGCTGGACCGGACGATGGAGCAGGAGGGCTTCGAGGAGGTCCGGAGGATCGTGTACCCCGACTCTCCGCTCATGGGAATGTTTTGGAATGATGTCTACGTGTCGTCGGTGGAGGAGTTCGCAGTGCAGATGTTGCGTGTAGATCCGGGGCTTGGGCGGGAGCTCCAGGAGATGATCGGGCGGGTTGAGACGGAGAAGCGGCAGGGGGCATGGCTGTCAAACCCCAAGGCTGTCTTCCTTGGCAGGCGAAAGGGTTAGAGATCGTGCGAGGTCAAACGGCCGGAGAGAAACTATGCGCGTTGACATGTATTTGTGTTTGAGCACAAGTACGGACTCGAGCTTCTATCCAGATAATTCACATGGCATTCATTTACCTAGTCCGACCTTTGTGGCTGTCTAGGACTTCTAGTTCCCATTTTCTTCTTTTAAAGGAAAAAGAAACATCTGACGTATCCCCAGGGTGCAGCTCAGTCAGGGCTTGTCAGAACAGCAAGGCATAGGTGTCTCCCATCCACTTGATATGATCCGTGTCACGAAACTTGCTCGGAATTAGAAGAAATGACAGCTCTTTGGACTCGTCTATATGCATAGTGAATAGCCTTAGAAGTCTTCATCAGCTTGAGATCTCTCAATTGGTCAGCCAGGACGGAGTGCTTGTCCAACCATATTTTGAAGGATTCGAAGGGAGAATAGTGAAATATATATAAATGTATAGAGGGGGGTATGTCAGATTGATAGTGTTCTATCTTCGGTTTAAAATCACTACATAATTTCATTACATGCTTGTAACTCCGCGTCAATAAGGTAACACAGGAGCTATATGCCTGTCCCCCTCCCTTCTAATAGTGTTCGGCTTGGGTTTCTCCCCATAGTCTACATCAACGACTTAGCAAGCCATTTCCATCCCACGTAGATCACAGACCGACTTGGGCGATAGCCGAAACCGACGCGGCACCGATTGCTGGAACTTTGTGTCGGCTCTCGGCTCTGGCTAATGATGGTAGGAGTCTGTCATTGCGTCTTCATCCAAGAGGTTCTAAGGTGGCTTGCAATGCGGGGGCACAATGTCGTGCTTGGGCAATCGCGTACGCGGTAGCACAATTGACATCACGGCCACTGCGACTCGCAGACGAGATAAAGTATATAAAAGCAGGTCGAAAGGGAGCGGAATAAAAGATGCCACGGTCAACATCCTGACCAAGAGCGCAACAAGATGTCTACAGTCACCCAAACCTTAGAGTCGGCCAACGCCGAGGGCAAGCCCATCAAGCTTGATGTAGCATACGACGACAAAGTCCATAGGGGAGTGAGTCTCTCAAGACAACAATTGGGATTCCCATGCTTGATTCTAATCCAGAGCCAAGTCCAAATATTCGGCGTACCTCCCGGTCTATGACACCACCACCAAGTTCCCGCCCACCGAACCGTTCGACTTCAAGGACCGTGGTCTCGACGCAGATCCGGCGAAGCCAAACCTTTTGTCCAAGGACAATTCCAGCTTGAAGGCCACGAAATTGACGCCCCGTGTCGGCACTGAAATCACGGGCCTCCAGCTATCCCAGTTGACGGACGCTCAGAGGAATGAGCTTGCCTTGCTGATAGCCGAGCGTGGGGTCGTGGTTTTCCGTGACCAAGACTTCAAGGACATCGGACCCGACAAGCAAAAGGAATTCGGCCAATACTTTGGCCGCCTCCATGTCCACGTAAGTTCGTGACATTTCCGGTTCTTAATCTGCTTGCCCGCTTACCATCTGCAGCCCACCGGCGCGCACGTCAAAGACCACATCGAGTTCCACTCAATCTACCTGGGGAAGGACAACCTGTACCGCCTAGGTCGCAGCACAAGCAGACTCACCACCATCGGGTACCACTCGGATGTCTCATATGAACATCAGACCCCGGGTATCACGCTCCTCACCCTGCTCGAGGTCCCCGAGACGGGCGGAGACACGGGCTGGACTTCGCAGGCAGCAGCCTATGACCGCCTCTCGGAGCCCCTCAAGGCCTTCCTGGAGGGGCTGAGGGCAGAGCACAGCGGCTTCCAGCAGGCGGAGAACGCCCGCAGGGACGGCCACCACGTCAGGCGAGAGCCGGTCAAGAGCTACCATCCCATCGTGCGCGTGCACCCCGTCACGAAGCAGAAGGTTCTCTTTGTAAATCCTGGTTTCACCAGGCGCATCGTCGGGCTGAAAGACGAGGAGTCGGATGCTATTTTGCAGCTCTTGTACAAGGTATGCTCGGTATGATGTACCCGTATTTTCTGGATTCCGCTGACACAAGTCACGCGGCAGCATATTTCTCAGAGCCAGGACATCCAGGCGCGCGTCAAGTGGGACGACCGGACGGTCGCCCTGTGGGACAACCGCGTTACGGCGCACACGGCCATCTCAGACTATGATGTCAGTGATGAGGGCGAAGGCCTTCGTCAGGGATTCCGCATCACGACTCTGGCGGAGGTGCCGGAGGGTGTGAATGGCCTCAAGTCTGAGTGGGACTAGGCTCTTCACAGCCGAAGGAAACACGGGGACGTATCTGCACTCGGCGGACACAGGCTGGTTGCTCAGGCATTTTGGCGATAGTACGCACCGTAATGAGCGACTTAGTACTTCACTGTACTGTTGTAAAAACGTAATTGCCCTTGACGGTAGTGGATCCAGATTGAAACAACTCCCAAACTTATTCTTGAAATAAACACAGTATTGTGGCCGCCAACCGAGAGACGACTGATTTCTCTCAGCACTGCCTCGTAGTAGGACGCCAAACTCCAAGCCAGTGCAGCATTGATCAAGCTTTGCTCTCCTCGGTTACCATATCACACCCTTCGCCTGCACATTCTCTCGATCGTCGCGCTTCCTCACATCGATGTTCCTCCACATGAAAATGAAGCCGATAGCCATGGGTACGAAACACAGAGCCACGGTAACCACTTCTGCCTGAGCTACCCGATAAGCTGCCATCACAACATCCCTTACCAGGCTTCCCACCGGGTATTGCATCGGTTTCCCCGTCACCAGAGATTCGGCCATCTCGCTGGTAACATTCCTGCCGTCGAATGGCAGAGCACTTTCCACGCGGGGAATTGCCCTTGTCCAGGTCGACTCGGAATAACAAGAGCCGATGGCGACTCCGATCGAGAGGAAAGTGCCCCAAATACCCACCGCGTGAGCGACGTCTTTGTGGTCGATGTTTGCCATGACTGCCATTTGACTGCATGCCATGAGAAGTTTCATTGAGAAGCCAAGGAAGATCTGGCATAGAGCGAGAGCACTGGCAGTAGCGTCTGGGCCGTTGAAGACCAGGAGAAGGCCGGTGAAAGCTCCAAAAAAGGGACCGGCAAAGAAGGCTGGAAGCTTGTAGTTTCCGGTGGTACGGATGAGGAATCCAAGAAGTGGCGCTGAGAGAGCGAAGGTGAACAAGTGGATGCCGGTAGTGTAGCCGGCAGTAGCGCTTGTTTGAGCGTTGGCCACCACGAGGTATGAACGATAGGTCGAGCCCCAGCACGCGCCGGATACGGCGGAGAACATGACTACGAAGCACCCGCCAAGGACATTTCTGTCCCTCATCAGAGGCTTGGGAACGAGAGTGACAGGAGCCAGCTCACTCTCCCAGATAATCAGACCGATCATGCTAAGAACGCCCAACACGATCATGGTGATGAGGGCGCTGGTCGGCCAGGCATCTTGAGCCCAAGGCAGGTGGGTCGCAGGGAGAAGGAGGAGGCAGAGCCAAGAAATAGCAAGGAAGATACCGGGCAGGTCGAGCTCGACGGTAAATCGTCTCATGTGAGCAAGGAGACCTGACTGTTTTGCTGTGGTGGTGTAGCCGCTCGTTTCGTCGACCTCGCTGCGAGTGGGCTGGTTCCGGAGCAGTAAGATTGCAAGGGGAACACAAGTGGCAAACAGAACGTTGGCAGAAACACCAAAAATCCAGCGCCAGTCAAATCGAGAGTAGAGCTGTGCTGCGATAGTTGGCGCCGCGAAGCTGGTGAAAAGCATTGGGGTGGTGTAGATGCCGTAGACCAGAGCTCTGTTCTTGAGCGAGGTCATGTCTGCCAAGATGATCAACAGGACATAGGACAGGCAGTTCTGCGCGATACCCTGGAGTGTCTGAGCAAAGATTGTGGTCGTCAGGGATGTGGCCATCGTCTGGACCGCCAGACCTAGGACCGTGAACGAAGCCGCCAAGACAAAACCAGGATAACGACCAAACTCGTCGATGAACTTGGCGGTTGGGAGCAAGGACACGCCGCTCGTGATTCGGATCATCATGGTGAAGACGGATAGGATGCTGTTGCCGGAGAAATCGGACATGACATATGGTTGCAGGCTGGCCAGGATTGATCTCATGAAGCAAATGAGGAAGCTGACAATGTAAATTCTGCGGAGACGTCAGCTTCTTCGCATGTAAAGGGACAAGACTTCCAAGCTGTCCATTACTGGCATCGGGTTCTTACAGAGCGAACGTTGTCAACAATGCCTTGGTCGACTTGAATACTAAAGCAGCCGGAGCTCTCTCGCGTCGTGCCATTCTCTTCTCATCGTTGCCCTGACACGGGCTCGGGTCCGAAAGGTCGATCTCTTCCATACTTGTTCGAGGATACACCTGAGGTCAATTTGTGGCCAAGATTGATGATTGTGACGATTGGGTCGCGCAGGCAATAGCGGGATCGAGGTAGATCTTCTGGGCTCAATCTGCAGCATGACCGTTCAGGAGCTTATGAAGGAGCCAGAAGACAGCAGCCTTGCGGGGAACCCGCCGTACCGGACAGATCATGTTTAAATATGATCTCGGTCCCAGCGTCGACTCATGACAGCAGCTTCTATGGGTAGCTATTGGCGGACTGGGACCGGCGCTGAGGCCATGTTTTTCGCATAGCACCGTCTGTCACAAGCGCAATCTACAGCAAGCTCGTCGCACTGTCCAAGTTCGCACCATGATAATATTCGAACACTGGTTACGCGTAGCATATCCTGCTAGCGATTCATAGGTATCGCTCGCGCTCGCGCAAGTAAACACCTACGCACCGGCAACGCTAAGCTGCACGGCCATAAACGGGTCGCATTGCATTGCTGTGATGTAATATCTCGAAGACGGCTGGGTATAGCTTGAAGCTACCGTCACTCCGAGATTTTGGCGTTGCGTTTAAGCCATAGTGTTGCCTGACTTCCTCGCAGCAGTAGGTTTCATTCAAACACTGGCAGCATGAAGTCAAACGCGGGCGACTACTTATTCCCGCTCGTGACTTGGCGAGATGTCCTTAACAGAGACGGTGCGGAACTTGGTGCCTCTTTGTTATCGTGCTCACGCAGCTTAACGCGTCAGGTGGCCCAAGCTCCACAACCGCCTAGATCAATGTGCGATTCGCCTCTCCCCATTCGGCTCAAACCTCAACCTTTCCACTCCCAAACTCCTCAATACCCACACCATCTACAATTCTCATGGCCACTGCGCTTGCTGCCACCAGCCCAGCGACAAAATACTGCATTGCACTCTCGCAGTAAGCACCAGACGACGCTGGTGTGCTGTCGTTCCATCGCCACGCTACAGGGTCGCCTGAGCCGAGGCATTCGAGCTCCAGGAGCTTGTCACGCTCGAGCTTGACCGTCCCCTGGGCCTTGGGGCCAACGACGTCCTCTACCTCTTCGCACTCTCATCACGTCGAGGCCAGGAAGGACCGTGTCGCTGACGTGGCTCAAGCTCGGACTGGACGCCTTCTTGATTCCTCCAGTCCCTTGAGCTTCGGACGTGGCGCCGTCAACTTCCTCCTCGCAGAGACCGAAGCCAGGGAGTACCGCGTTGCCGACACGACACTGGCTGTCCTATTGGTGTCGCTGGGAATGTTGCCAGATCCAGCGCTTATGACTTTTGTACCGCTCTGTTCCTCAGACTCTCTCCGCGCTGAACCCAGTGTCGATCCGACCCTCTCGTCCTCAAACCCACATTCCACGACATCTTACACTCCATTTTCAACACCCAGACGGTTTCGCTGAACCGGAGTCAAGGCTGCTCCAAGCTACCATCGCTGTCCAAAAGCCAGGGAGGGCGGGAATCCTGTGTGTGCTTGTGTCCTCTGACGCTCGTCTCACTCAGGGGGATCTCTTCCGGAGGAGCATGCTCTGCGGAGTCGATCGGAACGCCGTGATCGATGCTCCTTTGTTGTGCCTCCATTTGATGATCCATCACTAGCTAATACAGTATTAATTCCTCTAGGAGTGCCAGTCATGGCAGCCGCAGACCCTGCCACCGTGAACATCCGACGACAGGTGATCGTTGACGCGCTTGAAAACGATGCCCTCGACCCAGAACACCCCGAGCACGGATCTTGCGCTATGCACTCATCGATGACCATATTCTCCGACTTTTCCTCCAATACAGCCTTCTTCAAGCTTCAGTCGCCCGTTGCCCTGCTTGTCCCATCCTCCCAGACCGATCACTATGATACCGTGCGGTCCAACGTGCATCTGTGCATCCGTCCCGAACAGATCGTCTCGCTCGAGCATGACCGTCCACAAATGCCAGAAAGACTTGCTCCATTATATAAGAAGATTGCAGGCCAAGAAACAATACGCCTTACTTTCAAGCTTTCCAAACCTGCAGAATGGATTGTTCCAAACCTCGAAACCCTGATGCCCAAGACGCTTGAAGATGCTCGTTTGCTTGGGGCATTCCAGCGCCTTGCCACGGCGCAATCTATGGCAATTTACATGCCGAGCTCCGCAATGTCAGAGGCGAAAGCCTCGGCCCTCTGCGAAGCCGCAACAAAGACTGAGCAACTGCATTCGAGCCCTCGTCATGCCGATTTTCAGCGCTGGTTTTCACATCCAGGAGGGAAAATTGTGCTGCCAGACGAACTTGCGCATGCGGTTGCTGCAGACAGGCCTACTGAGAGCCCACCTTCTTATGGCGACCTCGGTCTCAAATCGCCAGGCCCGCCAGAGATTTCTGCGTCCCGAAAAAGAGCACGTACTAGCTCCGGCGGGCCCGGCGGGCACGACAAGCTACTTGATACAGACAAGACGGTTGATTCAATAGAGAAAGCCGGACAAATGGTCGATCGACTGAGAGATCTGGTACTGCAAGCCGAGAGAAGGGAGGCTCTGCTCAAGGAAAGGATCAGCGATGCAGACCAGAGGCTACTCCAACTGGCCGAGGCAACGGCTGAGGACAAGGGGTCGCAAGTAGATGAGCTTAAGCAATACGTAGACGACCGACTGGAAGAGACACGAGTAGAGCTCCGCGAGTTTCTTGATGACCGTTTCGATGAGCTTGGCGTCGATGTTGTGCTGAAGTCGGAGATGGAGGACTATGTGGATGAGGCGCTGCGGGCAGCCGAAGATGATCTCAGGGAGAGGCTTAGCAGTAGTGGAGTCAGGGTAATACTTGATGACTGAATGAGAGTGATATATTCTACAACCATACTCTGAGCGTTTCCCTTGTTACTCCGACCTTTTCCTCTCTGCTCAAGTGATCAATTTTAGTATGGCTGCGTAGAGAAATGCTATACGCGGCTCCTGCAGGTATGTCAACGTCACCTATGAACGATTTAACTAGACGCTTCCTACCCCATCCATATTCAAGCTTGCACTCTGTTTTTTTCAAGTGCAAGGCCTGGCCCCTAACGTCGACGATTGCTTTTCAACCTTCCGACCAGCAACACTCAAAGTGGCTGGCTCCCTTGTAGCACTCAATGTTCCCACTCGGCCGAGTGCATCAGTCAACGGATACATGAGCCCCTTTCAGTAGTGATCGCAGTCAGGAGGAGATTTGTTTCTGGCTAATCAGCAATAGCTGGCTGGATACACTGGAACCTTGGATTTACCTTATGTGGATTCCGGAGAGGCTCTTCCCAAAGCGTCTAGCTCAGGTGGTTCTGGTTGAAGGGCGAGTGGGTACTGCGTGGTCTAGTTGTGGACGTCGGTCCATCCCGTCCATGAATCCATGGGCTGGACCTCGTCTAGAGAGACTGGGAAGCCCCAGTCAATCCTCGACCCATGCCGGACTACGCTGTACCCTTTTGGACAAGTACGGGGACCAAATGTCCGTCAAGAACCCAAAAATGGTAAGGTGGGCGCCTGAAACATTTCGCTCGGGAGGGCTTGACTCGGATGACAGTCGTAAATCTTGCGTCTTTCACTCGATGCTGTACGGATCCTCAATACTTCACAAGATCAATGTCAGTCTTATACCAAGAGTTTGAAGTACCGGAGCTAGGCGTTCTGTCGGCAGTTGCTTGACCACGGCATGCAAGACATATTGCGGTCCTCGACTAGCGTCGGACCGAGTCGAATCATTTCCATCGCTTACTGTACTCGAAAGAATGATAGTGGGCATCTGGGTGGATGTTTCGAGGAGCGGCCCCCGCTTCAGGGGCCTTAACTCTACTCCTTAACTTTAAATGGGCGTCAGTTTCAAACGACTCGTTCTCCGCTTTAAATGTTTAACGGCACTACCGAAAACCGAACACGGCCAAAGATGGCAGAAAGGCAACCGTTGCAGGGAACCGAGGCGTAGAGGAGGCTGCCCGTCGCCGGAGCTTGACAGCACGGCACATTTTCTCATTGGTGGACAAGGTGAAGTTCCTCGTCAGGGGTAGGCCACTTCCTTGAACTTCCAGAACGACAGGCCTTGTCCGTGGGCCCACGATCGTAAACAATATCTTTCGAGGGCGGCCGGCCGAGAAGATAAATTGCCCTGCCGCGCCCAGCTGTCGTTGAAGTGTGCTCTCATCATCAATCACTACCAGTCCTAGTTCAAAACAACATACTTTCACTCCTTAAAAGTCTCTCATTAATCTGCCAGCCATCATGCATTACTCAGGACTCTTCCAGGCGGTTGTTGCCGCCGCCATGCTCGGCACCTCCCACGCCGACACCTGGGGCGGCTCCGTCTCCCTCGGCCCAACCACCTCGACCATCATCAAGGCCGTCACGACCCTGATCCCCGGCGCGGCCCCCCCGACCCAGAACGGCGTCCTCTTCCTGTGGCCCGGCATGTCCAACGGCACCGGCGACCTCGTCCAGACGACGCTCGAGTCGTGGGCCGACAACTCGTGGTGCGGCGCCGCCAAGGGCGAGTGGTGCGTGCGCGCCTCGCTCTTCGGCTCCTTCGGCCAGCTCGACGGCAGCGCGAGCCCCGTCAAGGCCGACCAGAAGGTCAAGATCGTCTACGAGCTGCTCGAGGACAACGACACCTGGCGCCAGACCGTCACCGACGCCGACTCCGGCAAGCAGCTCAGCACGTTCGAGCACAAGTCGGGCCCCTTCATGAGGGGCTACGGCACCGGCACCGAGTGCAACGACAACTGCAGCCCGACTGTGGCCGAGCAGCGGTACGTCGACACCGAGATCACCCTTGCTGGGTCTGATGCTGCCTTTGGCAAGACCATCTCCACCGCGCAGAAGGCAACCTACTCGGGCCTGTCCAACAGCCAGAACGGAAAGGTCTGGACTATCAAGGAGATTGTTGTGCCCAAGATGGTCTAAAGGCTGTTTGGTGACAGAATCTGAGATGGCACATCGGTTAGGATGGTGTCATTCACTGTACATATGAACGCGTATAAGAACGCAATGAGGTTCACATAGCCTGCATATACCACTGCCATATCACGAATCTTATTATCTCAGTATATATTGATGCAAATCACTTGAAAATTTTACATTCTGTGTAAATATGACGAATGAATGAGAGCTGTATATGGTCACGACAAGGATGGTCACCAGCGCACTTTCCCTCTAATTGTACGCTCTACAGTACTGCTTTGCTCGAAAATAATAGTACTCCCTCAACCCAATATCTGAGACGATATGCAAGATGTGACATCTTGCAAATGGAGTCGTTGCCCGGAGCGACTCTGAGCAATACCCACTGGGGTGCTTTTCCTCAGCCCAAGATCATCGTCATAAAAGACTTGAGCAGCCCCCGGATTAGGCGCGGAAATTCCACATTTTCAGTGGAGAGCGAAAATCACTGTACCAGTCTAGCTAACGCTCAGGCACAACGTCCTACCATTACTTCAATATATAGCACATAAGCAGTATCTGAGAGTGGAAGAGCAGCGTCACTGCTCCAGTCATTATTTTGGGCGAAAACTGGTTGTAGATTCACGTATCGCGGCTTGCCGAACGGGAAACTGAAGGTTGTTTGGAACTCAGCTAGAGACATGCTAGAGAGAGGCTGTCTTCCTGTCTAAATATCGGGATTTGCTTGCAACCATTCCTTCAAGCCGGTCTGCTTAATGTGACTCCAACGCCTACTGTCAACACTAACGTACAATGACAGTCCCCGCAGCTGGATTGTAAGATAGATGAACGCTGCATAGTTGATGTAGTTCGAAGGAGGAATTTTAGAGCGACCTTCTGCCAGCATTCGCTCTACATCTTCGATGGCACCCAAATTTTTGCGCTGAAGCTTCACCCCACGAGTCTCTTCGTAAGCATCAGCCAGCTTGTTCATGGTAACTCGAAAGCTTTCGACGAATCGGAAACCGCCGTCTGCGGCATGTGGTTCTGTAATAGCTTGGATTGTGTACAACGCAAGGTCTTCCACCGTGGTGACGATGTCTTCTTCATCTCCCGTACCAAAGTACGATAAGACCGAATTCTTCTTGTCGATGGGGTTGTTGAGACCAGGTGGCAGGCGGTAGACGAAGTCCGCAATCCCGCCAGTGAATGTATGGATAGGTTTGATGGGAGAGCTCAGGCGCGCGTAGTCACAAAACGAAATGAGGGGATCGTATCCCTCATGAAACCCCAGCGGCAGCTAAGTCCAGTAGTAGTTCCATGACGAAGCATGGAAAACCTAAAAGACGACCGACAAAGTACCTTGATCAGTAGCGTTCATCCAAATGCGAGTTTAGATATACCTTCACGCCAGCGCGTTCGACAGCTCTCAATAGCAAAATCTGCCCATCGAGTGCTGTCTCGAAAGCCCCAGAGGGTGACGATATGATGGCATCGACACCTCGGACTGCTTCGTCGAGAGACGAAATATCATAGGCGTCTTTCATCTTCACAAACTTTTCTAGGCGGTCCGCGATGTCATTGCTCAACTTTTGTGGATTTCTCCCAAGTCCGCGCACATGGTAGCCAGCGTTCAATGCTGCACGAGCAGTGGGCTGCCCGACCATGCCAGTGATACCATAGATGAGGATAAGCATGCTGAGAAACACAAGGCTCAGGCTATATGTTGCTAATTGCTAGAACAAGTTCCAAACTTTGGAAAGGACGTATGGAATTGTTTACCGCATTCTCCCTCCATCATGCACCACGTGAATTTATAGAATTCCACAGGCAAGCTACCGAGTCAGGTAAACGGGACATTCGGACAAAGGCCACATCACTTGCGGAGAAGCTCCACGATATGTTCGGCAGGTGCTCGCTTTTGCGCGTGTTCGGACCTCGCTATTTCGCTTTTACGCGTATTAGGACCCCGCTTTTATATCTGGTGCTGCATGGGATGAGATAATTCAAGAAAGACATGGCTACCTAGGTAGTGTCGGCCAGAAGTAGAATCGGAAGTCGGAGGCTAAGTCCAGGCGCGACGCCAGGGATACTCGGCTAAGTTAAGAGGTGCGGACATTTGGAATGGAAATTATTCTTAACTCTGTCTGAGTCTCTTTTCATACGCCGATTTGTGTTATGGCCCAATGGCGTGCAGGCACCAGGCTGACCCGTAGTATGGGTAATTCAAGGAACAATAAGGGCAGCCGCGTCTCACCTGGGCAGCACTAGAAGGCCAAGGGTCCAGAATGTGCTAAGCACAAAGTTTACATACTATATGATAGATTCCTGAGACCTTCCGCTGTAGAAAAAGCTTTAGCTGTTTTAAACATGAAAGAGACTGGAAAATTGCAGGGCTGTAGGGGTTCGGTTTTCCCTCTTAGACCTCTCCTGAGTTATCGAGGTAGTGTTTGAATCGATAGACTCTATGAATCGTGTGTTTTTGTGAAAATGCTCAACACTTCAGCAGTTGATTTTATTAGGATGTTTACAGAACGAGGGACCAAGTATGCGGCGTCACTGACCGCCAGCCCTAGTGCGTTGCGAATAGCGGAGCCAGCACACTCTTTTCAAACCACATTCTGTCCTTTTCCCATCCCTTCAGAACCAAATCCCTTCCGATCTCTAATGCGGCGAGAACTTTCTCCATAGGAGCGGAGAAAGGGACATTTGGGTTTCCTCTTATACACCAGCATATTAAGTGCACACCTGCGTGGATCGCAGTCCGAAAAGCCATCTCGTCACTAATTGGTCCGTAGCCACGGGCAAATCCTTCCATAGCCGGAATGACAGCATCGCTATCCTTGAAATGTTTCCGTTCGTAAAGATCGGCCAGCATTCCACCGACGTCAATCGCCCGGTGGCCGAGTTGAGCCAGTTCCCAGTCAATTACGAAAAGACGATTGGGCGCTTCGCCAGGACGACGAACCTCTTGCCATTTAGCATTCGGAAGCAGCACACTGGCAAATACAATAACATCGTTAGTCTTCGTCCATTCGAAATTTTGATATGATTCTCTTGACTTACTTGCCCGTCCAAAAGTCCCCGTGTATGAGTCCCCAGCTGCCGTAGTCACCCTCTGGTGGCTGTTCAAGCTTGAACTCCGCCGTCATTGCATCTCGTATGATGATGAGACTCTCCAGGTGACCTTCCACAAGGTGTGGATAGGTCTCAAGTATCTCAACGAAGCTATCGTAGGTGATCTTGCGTTTCAGCTTCCGCGCCTCCGTGTTCTGCTTGATAGTCTCTCGGAGAGCGGCCTGACCGGGCTCTGACGTCCACTGATGGAAGGAACGAAGCCAGGAGCCTATATCGTGGCCCACAGAGGCCGGGCTGGCGCCGGGCAAGATTTCTTTGGCCATGGGTGAGATGAAAATTGTCTTTAGGTCTATAGTATCCAAGCAATCTTCTAATACTTGCGTGTTCGTCTTTCGGTCGAACAAGTACAGACGTGGTGACCTCACCACCGTTCTTGCAGCATAAGTCGTGTAAGAAAAATTTGCAAGTCCGTGAAGCATAGATTCCTCAAATATCTAAGCAGAAATTTGTATGGATTAGAACAGCTTCTGATGTGATGAGATATGGGATTTATCATTACACAGCGTGTAATATCAAGCAGAAAATCCCGATTGCCTGGTGAAAAGTCCTCGGAATGCTTGACTACCACCGTCTTGACAGCTGATTCCGCCGCTCCATCTTGCGGATCGAGAGGCTTAAGCAGGGTGCCGCGATAAAGGAAGTTTGCAGTCCCGCCGGTCAGCTTGGCAAGATCGGAGCAAGCATATCGCGTCTGCGACAGCTCCTTTAGGAGTGCTTGGACGATCGATTCGTTATCATCCATTGCGCTGTGATCGGGAAATACATTGAAACTGAGGTTTGAATTGTCGAGTTTATTTTTGACAGGAAACGGTGACTCACTGGCGGTGAGGTGGGGTAGTTACTTGGGACTGCGAAGGTACAGGATTGCACCATCAGCTATTCATCGGACTGCAGCCTGGATGGGCCGATGACAAAGGACAACTTGGGTGGATGCTTGTCATCCATGTCTTGTGTGGCCAGATTTGATCCTCCCCCTACTGTGATATTTTTGCCCAGGACAATGGCCCTGATTTCAATGCTTATCAATTCAAGTTGACATCTAGAAGCTAATTGCTAAAACCTAAGTGGTGGTTTGTGGTTTCGTTCTTAATCCATATACGTGCTCTTTTAAAGCTATAGGCAGTCCCTTTATACAGTAGTAAACGCTTAAAGATTTAGTATTAGATAGATATACTATATTAATAATATTAAATCTATAAATATATTTATTTTAAAAAATATAAATAGCCTTATAAGGCTATATAAATAAAGCTAATTAAGATTAGTAGTAAATTAGATAATAGATTTATCTATTAATATAAGTAGCCTATTACTAGCTTAAGCAATTAGTTATACGGCAAGCAATCTAGTTATATATAAAAGCCTTATATAAAAAGATTCTATAGCTTAAAATAAAGCAACTTCTCTATCCTATATCCTTATATATATAGATTATATAAAGAAATTATAAAATTATAAAAGCTTTTAAAAAAGCCTTTATTATAATAAGTATTAGCTTTAGCTATATTATATTTATTTAATTATTTAGCTAACTTTTAATCTTTTTTTTATTATTTTAATTACCTATTATTTATTTAGCCTTTAAATTATTTTTTAGCTTAAAGCTTATATAAAAAGTTAATAAGAATATAATATATATTACTATTATTACCTTTTTATAATAACTTTAAAACCTCTTATAGCTTCCTCTTCCTTTTTAATTTTAATATTTTCTTAATATTTTTAGCTTAAAATTCTTATTTTATAATAAAAGAAAATACCTAAAAAAGGATAATATAATTTTTTTCTTTTTTAATTTCCTTTTTAAATATATTATTATTATTAAGGAAGTAATAAATATAGCTTTTCCTTTTTTTTAAAAAGTAATTTTTTATTTTTTAAAAGTTTTTAAAATAAAATTTTTAAGGTAATTTAAACTATTTATTAATATTAAAAGGTATATAATTAAATATAGGCTATAGTACTTATATTAATATAATATACCTATCTAATATTAGATCTTTAAGTGTTTATTATTATATAAAGGGACTACCTATAGCTTTAAAAAAGCATATATACAGATTAAGAATAAAACTACTTATAATAAGTATTATAACTTATATTTAATTATATACCCTTTAATATTAATAAATAATTTAAATTACCTTAAAGATTTTATTTTAAAAATTTTTAAAAAGTAAAAAATTATTTTTTAAAAAAAAGAAAAAGCTATATTTATTACTTTTTTAATATGACTGATTGCCCAAGTCTAGTCTACCGCCGGTCTCAACTAGCCTCATCTATACAGCCTTACAAGGCTGTCTATATTTTTCAAGATTTAATATTATTAATATAGTATACCTATTTAACACTAAATCTTTAAGCATTTACTATTATATAAAGGAACTACCTATAGCTTTAAAAGAGCATATATACGAATTAAGAATAAAACTATTACCCACTTAATAATAATAATATATTTAAAAAGGAAATTAAAGAAGAAAAAAACTATATTATCCTTTTTTAGGTATTTTTTTTTATTATAGGATAAAAATTTTAAGCTAAAAATATTAAAAAGGTATTAAAATTAAAGAGAAAAGGGAAGTTATAAAAGGTTTTAAAATTATTATAAAAGGGTAATAATAATAATATATATTATATTATTATTAATTTTTTATATAAGCTTTAAAAAAAATAGTTTAAAGGTTAAGTAAATAATAGGTAGTTAAAATAATAAAAAAAAGATTAAAAGTTAGCTAAATAATTAAATAAATATAGTATGGCTGAAGCCTGCTAAAACCTAAAACTAATGCAGACTACGGGTTCTTGTTGCCTATATAAGTACTTGCGCAAGTGGGGCCAAAAGCAGGCCATTGCTGATTGCATCAACATGCCTGATCTGTCCTTGAATTGCTTCCATTCTAGTAGAACGCATTACCCTAAAGTTCAATGCTCGCTACGGCCAGCTGCTCGAGTCTGGAAACCCCCGTGTGACAATCAACATCTACATCTCTGCCAAAAACTGATTTAACGTTGTTACGCAACAGTGATTGGCCTGATAAACCCCGTCAGCCCCAGCCCCCAGTTGCTTTCCCCGCTTGCTGAAAATCCGTCTTGCAGGGTTTTCACTCCTTCTGTTCTCATCACCAGTCTACAATGACTGCAATAGAACCAAGTTCAGTCTTCAGTGCGCAACGGATCAAAATCAACTCGATTGCTATGGCGACAGAAACACCGCAAGATGTTGCGAAAACGAGCGGAGGAAATCTGTGCACTACTTGTTCTGTGATCCCTTTCAACGACGAGCTACTCGCGTCATTCATGGCTACTCAAGACACCAGGGAGCCGTGCTGGGATATCGCCGCTGCAGCTGAGAGGTGCCTTCTTGGTAACGAGTACTACGATCTCTTGGATAACAGCTACCCTCTTGACTATAGAGTCATTGACTCTCTACCGACTTTGCCATACTTGGAGCAAAGTGCATTTCGAGGCTGCGAGTTCTGCTCTCTTTTGCGACTCGAGATCATCCGTGCCGAATTCGATTATACCGGCTTTGTTGAGATTACTCTGGCGTATCATTTAGGGAGGCCAGATTCTTCTGAATTTTCGGGCCTTGGGATAGCAGCTTTGGTGGCCAGATTGACTTGGCGTCCTGAGATTCCAAGCGTACCACCCGCGTCCCCCAAGCCTGATGTATTCCGCCCCGATATTATTTTTGCCGTTGAAAGCGATAATGGTAAGTTTACTAGACGAGTTTCACGAACATGACAGTGCCATTTTCGCTAATCTCGCCATCCAACTATACAGCAGATGTAGCTTCATGGCTCAAGATCCCTCGCCTTCGGAAAGAGCATCCTCTGTGCGAGGAAAACATTCGGTTTATGACCGACGAACTGACGAATTGTGTCCTAAATTGCAACCATTACAGAGCGACTGGCTTCCTCCCATCCCGTCTTCTCGATCTGGGGCCTCGGAAAACTCTCGATTCCATCCGCCTAATTGATTCATCTCAAATCATTCCAACTCACGGGAGCAACCGCCCCAGATACGCCGCCCTGAGTTACTGTTGGGGTTCGGCACTTGCAATTGACGGTGTAGAGCAGCTGCATGCCAAAGTAGACTCTATAGACTCTATGAGAAGGCATGTGCCCAAGTGGGATATTTCTCCAGTCACATTGGACGCAATCAAAGTTTGCAAAGCTCTATCAGTTCGCTATCTTTGGGTCGATTCGCTATGCATCATTCAGGACGACGTTTCCGACTGGGAGAGAGAAAGTGCGTCTATGACACTGATTTACAGCAACGCGTTTGTCACTATCGCCACACCTTCATCCACTACAAGCAACCAGGGTTTTCTGGTACGGTGTCGTCGACACGTCGCCGTACCCTTTCAGTCCCGAGTGGTACCGGGTATTAACGGTCATTACAACCTAGTGGCATCTGGCACATGTCACTCTATGTCGCTTTTTGGCTGGCCATCCTTGGATGTGTATCATACCTCCTGGGCAAGCCGAGGATGGACTTTGCAAGAGTTTGAGATGTCCAATCGACTCTTGATCTTTGGTGAATCTATGACCCATTTCTATTGCCGTCACGTCGTCTCCGAGAACGGGTATCGTCAAGATCGGAGGATTGCTTCACGCATGGTTCATTCATTGGACCACGATTCAGACCCCAGGATCTTCGCTTTGTATTGGCCAATGATTTTGGCATCATACGGCAAAAGGATTTTCACATTCGTCGACGATAAACTACCTGGGATTTCTGGGATGGCGAAGTATATTGCTGATAAAAATGATGATGCATATCTTGCTGGCCTATGGAAATCCGAATTACCATCCTCATTGCTTTGGCATGTCTCTCACCACAGGGTTCGCAAATACCATCTTGAGCTTGCAGACCTTCTTGAAATGCTACGCTCACCGACACCCTACATTGCGCCATCGTGGAGTCCGGTTAGACTGGATCTAGAAGTCGACCTAACGGATTCGAATCTCGATGCTGAGAGCACTGTGGTCCATGCAAGCGTTATCTCCGTTGGAAAGAACCCTTTTGGTCGACTTAAACATGGTCGTATTCGCATACAGGGTAGGACCACGCAGGTCTTGTCTGATCTCGCCATGCTCCGATGTTATGACGTTCCCTATATGTGGTATAATCGAGACAGAGGAGCAATCACATACTACCGGCTCGATTGGGTTCCTGAGGGGGAAATATGCAACCGAGGGGAGTTATTAATTTTACTGATCGCGAGCACGGAAGAGAGTCAATCGCCTCATACTCCTCACCATGCAGGATCGCTTGAAGCAGCACAACATTGCTGTACACATAAATCTGACGACTCCATGGGTCCGAGCCTTATTAGCCCAGAGAGCCACGCTGACCAGGACAGCGACGAAACCGAAGTCGATGGTGATTCATCGTTGTCGAGGAGTTTGGCAGTTGCGCAGAGCCTTGACGAACTTGAGACGGAAGGACACATCCAGGCCAGTTCCCACGGAGCAGACAGATTGGTTGAAAACAAACCAGACACAGACGATTCTCGCGCCGGCTCCGAGGAACAGCCGTATTCCTCACGCGTCAACAACAAGGACGCCCTTGGCCTCCTTGTCCACCGTCTCTCAGGAACTGATATCTATGTGCGGGTAGGTTGGTGGACGTCCATGGTAGAAGATGGTGGTGGAACTGCGCTCTTTGAAAATATAGATGTTCGGGAGATCGATATTGTATAGCGTCCGTTCCAGCCTTCTCGTCACAGCCGGGGAATATGATATACCGTTGGGTACGTCAGCGGCCACCATGTCGTCTCAGGTAGTTCCAATTCGTTGTGATTTTGATTGTTTTAACATTACACAAAACAGGAGCTTAGTTGAGCTCTGTATGTCTCCGAATGATAATACAGTCAATGACGATTGTTGCAGTTACGATGATGTACACCATTATGTAGCTGAAGGACTAGGTTGACGGGAACCCTATTTCCGTGCCCTCTTCCACCCTTTGGAATGTCTTGGAATTCAGTGTCATGCATGTAGCTGATATCCAGTCGTTCGTCTATGCCTAGTCTATGCCTAGCGTTGGGGGACCCGCCGTTGAAGACCCCATTGGTGCCAGATCCAAATGCTCCGTCTCGGTTGGTCCCGGCACCAGCACAGCCGCATCAAGACACCTGGGGCAGATCGCCGAGACTCTATTGCAAACAACGGCGCCACCAAAAGTCTAAAAGCACAAGCGTCTTGGAATCGGACTTAAGTCATAGTCCCAAGACAATACCCAAGACTTCTAACCTTGCATTCCGAGGATCGACCGACCTCTTCGCTCCTACTGTCAAGAACTTCAGGGTCGATTGCGTGATCGCGGATCCATACGCAGGCGACATCACCGTTGCTGCCCAGATCATGGCAAAATACATCACTGTAACAACAGCCAGACCGGCATAATGCTTCGGTATATAGGTCCCATGGATCTGATAAGGGTGTCGCAGCGAGCCGGGACGATCTCCGGCGACTTTCGATCCATACACGGGCGACATGCCCAGTCTAGGCCCTGCTGGCCATGTCGCCCAGATCATTGGGGAATACACCGCGACAGGTATCATGATGTTGGATGATGTGGTTCGAGACGGTGAGTGTTCTTAATATAGAACATCGACGAAACAGACCAAACACTACTCGCACAACGAAGCATACCAAGCACTTTGAAGTGACACCCGACTCCAGTCAGACTTATCAACGCACAGTAGGCCAAGCCTGACAAACTCGCGTGAAATCACCTGGATGTGGACCTCATCGATCTGGTAAAGGTTCGGACGTGCGGTAGGACGATCTACGAAACAGGGCCCAGGAAGCTTGTGTACTTAAAGAGCAACCAAGCTCCCGTCAATAGAATATATTTATTCTTGAATTTGACCGAATCCATATCTTCAGAAACTCGCCAACCAGGCAGAAAGGCCATTGCACAGCAGCCATGGCAGAATCCATCAAAGACCACACAATCTCAGGGTTGATAAACCAGCCCGACGAGAAGGCCATGGCCTACGCAACGCAGCCGGATTGGACTCCTCAAGAGGAAGCAAAGGCCAAGCGCAAGTGAGTAATCAGCACAACCCAGACGAACGGGCCTATCTCACTAACACAGGACGCTTCACAAAGACTCGACTTGCACGTCGTCTCCGTTCTGACCCTCGGCTTCTTCTGTCTCCGTAAGTGTCCAGAATCCTCCTTTGATGAGCACGATGGCTCACCACCCCCTATTGGGCGCTAACTCTCGTCGAAAGAGCTGGACAGAGGAAACATTGCAAACGCGATCACGGATAACTTCATGGAAGATGTCGGTATCGATCAGAACCAATTCAACGTCGGCCAACAGCTACTCTCACTTGGCATCGTACTCTTCGAAATCCCATCGAATATGATACTATACCGCGTTGGGCCGGGCAAGTGGCTGACCCTGCAACTCTTTCTATTCGGCCTGGTCAGTCTTTTTCAGGCATTCCAAAAGGGCTATCCTACTTTCCTGATTACCCGGTTTCTTCTGGGGGCTACCGAATCTGGCTTTATTCCGGGCGGGCTGTGGACAATGTCGACATGGTACACGCGTGATGAGACAGCCAAAAGAGTTATGCTATTCTATATTGGTCGGCATCCCTTTTCCTTTTTGTTCAGAATTTTACCCTGATTCTCTGGGACCCAGTCCAGAAACGGGTCCTCCGGGATCTAGAATACAACTGATGATGATTATAGGTAACCAATTCGGAGCAGCCTCCTCCAAGCTACTAGCATACGGCATCCTCTACATGCGCGGTGTCGGCGGCAAGCCCGGCTGGTTCTGGCTTTTCGTCCTCATGGGGCTTTTCACAATCCTTGTCGGCCTTCTCTTCGGACTGGTCTTCCCAGACTCGTTTAAAAAGCCATACTGCCCATTTGCTCCAGGCCGGCAAGTCTTTACAGACCGAGAGCTATATATCCTGAACACCCGTGTGATCCTGGACGACCCATTGAAAGGTCACAAGAAGAAGCATATTGATCGGAAGGCGTTCAAGAAGGCGTTTACCAATTGGCGGATCATCGTTCACGTGGCGATCACGATTCTGAACAACGGTCCCCAGCGTGGTTTCGACACGTACTCGCCGTCCATCATCAGGAGCTTCGGCTTCGAGGGCCTGACGAGTAACGCCTTGGCATCTGTCGGCCTGTTCCTCCAGATCCCCGTCTCCTTCTCGTTCAGCTACGTGTCGGATCACTTGTGAGTCTGATCTCCCCCTCAAGACGCGTCCCAGTCAGCCACCCGCGCAGCGTTGAGGCAGGGTCAAGAATGACAGATTGGCTGACCTGAGAGCCCTTCTCACCGAGCAGTAATAAGCGAGGTCCGACTGTGATTGCTGGCGTGGGCTGCCACCTCCTCGGCTACGTCATGAACCGAATCTTCACCGAGATGCCGGATAATATGAGGGGTGTCAAGTACTTTGGCGTCATCTGGACGCAGATGTACGGCACTTTCCCACAACCATTGAACGTGGCGTGGGTGTCAGTGACCTGTCACGATTCTGAGGTTCGGGCTTTAGCCATGGCCATGTGAGCTTTTGTCTTCTCTGTCAAGAACTCTCTCTTTGCTTGTGTCGCTTCCTACCTAGAGAGTCGTTCGCTGAAAGTTGGCTGGTGCAGTATGGTCATGGCGGGTAACATCGCCGGCGTATATGGCGCACAGTTGTTCCGCGAGGAGGACAATCCTCTTTACCGCCGCGGTTTCAATGTTGGGATCGGAATCCTCGCCACTTCTTGCTGTCTGGCTATCATTCGCTACATTGACAGCAAGTTCCTCATACGGCGCCAGAAGCGGGAGGGGGCTGCCAATCAAGAGACCATTGAAGCCGCCAATTCTTCTGGTCAAGAAGAGCTCAACACTGGCAAGACGCAGTAGAGTCATGATGGCTTGGTAGCGGACTGTATGGGAGTGAGACTGCCTTGCCATTGTCTACCGCCAGGTCGAGGCGAGTTGTGATACGCCAGCCGGCCAGATTGTGGATTGGAGTGAGTATCTTCATGTAGTCTAGGGCATTTGAGAGTGGATCGCATGTATCTCTGTTGACCGGTGAAATCAACGCAAGACTGTGGCTTCCTGAAGGAGGGTAAATGACACGAGATGGAGTCAACGCTAGGCAACCTAACTACGGCTGGATCCGACGTCTGTCCTTGGCCAACACTCCAGTTCATACTACAGTTTTTCTCTAGTTCCGAGGCAATTACCATCTGGGAAATGCGAGGAGGTTCTTCTGCATCAACTTGCACAAGAGCGATAGACAAATTAAAGATTGTTTTTTTGTAATAAAAAAAAGTCAGCGACTGGTGTTTGCCAAACGGGCTCAACAGTCATCGTGTCGCCGGCGTGGAAACAAATGTTCACTCATGACAAGAAATTGAATGACTTAATGGACGTCCCCCACCTTGGAGCCGGGGCAAGCAAAGTCGCATGAAAATACGAGTACACATTTAGGCTGCAAGTGCCTATAAATACCTGATAGAAAACCATATACTCGCCCCAAACAAGCCAACTGAGGGTTTTGGTAGGATCAACCTGCAGATCAGTGGTTTGACTCGATGCACGATCAGTAATGGTCCAGGCGTGGCCAGCTGAAAAGCGATCCTGGCTTGGTACATGCACAATTGGCTCGAAGCGAGCCACTGGCCGATGTCTGCAGTCGTATTTTGCCCCGTCTCACCTGCGACGGCCCACAAGTTCTCCCAAAGTTTTTCCCACATAATTGTGGCTGCAATTGATGAGCTGAAAAGACACAAAAACCTTGGGGAAACACAACGGTGGGCAAACAAAGTTCAGAATGCACACATGACCAGTGGCTTTTATCACAGAGATATTTCCAAATATTCGGCCTCATCGCACAAATTACGACCCAACATGGCGTGCAGTCAAGTCAAACCGTCTGAACCCGTATAAAGTTCTTCATAGGTTTTACGTCGCAAAAACTTTAAAACGTAACACCGTGCCTCCCCCTTACTGGAAGAGAGTATGCAGGTGCAAGGGTTGTGTTTGGGATGCGTCCAGGGTGCTGCCCCACGTCTACCATCAGGCGCGTTCACGGCGGCTATCTTACACCGAGTGAAACGCTTCCTAGTTTTCCTCCCAAGATGCATTCCTGATCTATTCCCTCAACACCAGGGGACTAGTCGTTGCTATAGGTTCTCTCAAGTCTGAAGCACTATCTCCCATACCTTTTTGTAGGGCACGTCTCCACATCCGAGCCTGAAGGCTTCCTTCATTTTCGCAGGGTCCTTTGAAGGAAAGAAATACAAGATGGAGGATCACAAGGTAAGCCTCTTTGTGCCGAGATCAATTCAGCCTCAAGCTCACACATGACAATCTATCAGCCGGGCCGTGTTCATCGATTTTTCTCGGGAATGTTTCACTCCCGTTCTCGCTCACAGTCTCCAAACCCCCAAGTGCACAAGCACGTCGATGATTTTGCCATTCAGAAGGATAGCCAGGCCCCTGGTCAGAGAGATACACATCCACTGCACACCGCCACATCTGCACAAGAGCTTGACTCTTCGAAGGCCAGGCCGGTTGTGGCTATCCACGATCTCGAAAGCAGTGAAACGGGGTCTCCTGGTACACAAGATGGGATTCATGCGGCGGGTGGCAACCCTGATACCTCCAGACTTCCAGACCATGCGGTCACGTTGAGCCATCCTCCTGACACCAAGGTCGCGGTCACCGCGTATGACGAGGCTTGGTTGCAACTGACTGAGGACGAGAGGGCATATTTGTCCAACGAGACCTCAATCAAAATCCTGTTCGAAGAGCTGGATCAAACTGACCAGCAGCACCAGTCAAACTCGTGGCTCAAGAGGGGCAAAATGGCAGCCGGTCTGCAGTACGTGAGCAGTATCTGCGGTTATGTCAATCTCGTGACGGCTTGGATCCCGGTACCGGACCTGGGTGCTGCATTGAGCCTCATCAAAGGTGTTGTTGCGGTAAGTCATTGCCATGACGACTCACTCATTCATATCTGCGGCTTGGCTAAATACGCGCAAGCGGAACAGATAGCCGTAGGCATATGTGGCGCCTATGATAGCTTGACAGGCCACATTCGAGAGTTTTTGGGCCACATACCGTTGCTTGATCGGTGCAACACGGTGCTCTGGTCCAACAGTGCTTCTTCTGGCATTCACGATGTAAGTGATCTCGCATCTCGCTCTGGCACCTATCTCATGAGACTTGCACTGATAATCGACAAGATCTTGGTGGCATGCTATTCGACCTTGCTCTCTTTCTATAGTAAAGTGATGGCCTTTTTGCAGGAGGAAAGTCGTGTCAAGAGGATTCTTGAGGCTTTTCACTCTGAGATCCCTGACATCGTTACCAACTTCAACGGTCACGCCGACAAATTGTCTAAGATGATGGAAGTTGAGACTCTTGTGACGGTGAAAAAGATATTGGATCAACAGACTGAGAATTTCGGTGCGTAGATCATGTGCGATAATCCCATCGGGGATTTCGCGGAGCAAGCACCCCCTAGCTTATCTTGTCACTTACTCATGCTGTCTCCTAGTCGATGACAACTTGTACAAACAACACCACATCGGCAACCACAACATCGACGAAGAAGACATATCGGATGAAGCTTGCCGTTGGATCATCTCCGAAGAGAGCTTCGAAGACTGGGCTTACGGGCCTCATGGCGTCTTGACCATGTACGGAGTCGTTGGCTGCGGCAAGACAGTCATGGCTGCTTTCGTTACGAAGTATCTACGCAAGGAAGCAAGAGCACCCGTCCTGGCATACCACTGCACTCAGCAGGAAGACGACGAGCTCCGATACATCATCTGCAGTCTGACGTACCAGCTGCTACAGACCAAGACGGAGTTGAAGGAGAAGTTCAAGGATTGGTCAGAGCAACAACAGGCTACGACCCTGGATAAGCCGTCCAACAAACCTGCCGTCCTGGCAGAGTTCCTCAGTAGTTCCCTGCAGGATTCAAGAGAGCAGGTTTTTATCGTCCTTGACGGACTCGATGAGTGCGACGAGGATGCTAGGAACGACCTCCTCGCCTTGTTCAGAGACCTGATCAGCAACGGTGCCCTCGTCAAGGTCTTCGTGTCTTCACGGCAGCGGGACGACATCCTACAGACCCTGGCGGGGCCAGTTCACCGGATACCCCTCTTCCACATCGACATGGTTCCCACCGAGGAGCGCGACCACATCCTAGCCAAGCACCTGGGAGACAAGCCTCTGCGGCAAATCAAAGACAGCAAGGTGCGGGAGAGGGCGATAGAGCAGCTAGCCAAGCGCGCCGGGGGCTCGGCCATCTGGCTCCAGATGGCAATGGCCTCGCTGGCCGGCGCCAAGAACGAGAGCCGGATCGCGAAGTGTCTGGAATTTCTCGAGACGAGCCCGGAACTTGTTGATATGTACGAGAGCCTTTTCAAGGACGCCGAGTCGGCCACATGCAACGATCGGGAGATCCTGGAGCGAGCCCTGGAGACCCTCGCTGTAGCCCGGAGGCCCATGACAGTTGACGAGCTCGCGAGGGCAGCGCACCTGGATGATGCCGAGAGTGCGAAGAGCCTAGCTCTTCTGAATGAGGCTGCGGAGGAAGTCGACTTTTTGGGCCTCATCCGCCCGTTTGTGGTAAATATGGGCGAGTCCACGGATGGGAAGGGCTCGAGGGTGCGGCTCGTGCACCAGTCGCTGCTGGAGCTGCTTCTCGCAGCTCGGCCGTCCGATTGGGACAAGATGGCCGCGACCAAAGGGACCAAAAGGGTCACGGACGAGGAGAAGGAGCAGCGCAGACGCGAGCTGAACCAGCAGCTGATGGGCAGGTGTGTTAAGTATCTCCTTTTGGACGATTTGGAGGACAGGCCGTCCGACGAGGATGCAGACACTGCTCCAGACACTGTCCAAGAAGACGACGAGCCCTGGGATGGTTTTGGTTTCGATGATTTGTTCGCGGAGCCCGCGGCCCAGCAGAGGACACAAAACCGGGCTCAGATCTCGCACCTACACTTCTACGAATATGCTGCCTCACACTGGGTGAGCCACTTTTCGGCCTGCGAGGAGGATACGCCCGGCGAGCTCAAAGAGATGGCGGAGGTTCTTCTAGACGTTGCTGGCAGCGGGTGTACCGACTGGGTGTCTTTCATCCGAGCCGAAAAGGAGGCCGAGGGGGAGCGGTTCCCGAGTTCGTCTGAGCCTACCACCTTGACGGCATATTTCGGGCTCGGTGAGACCCTGGCCGGACTCCTTGCCGGACCCACTACAGTCTCTCAGCAGACCAAAGACGAGGCATTCTTCTGGGCGTCCCGTGAAGGCCGCGAGCGCATCGTCAGACTGATGCTCGAGAACGATGCCG
Source organism: Diaporthe velutina (assembly GCA_038088505.1). Taxonomy (NCBI): domain Eukaryota; kingdom Fungi; phylum Ascomycota; class Sordariomycetes; order Diaporthales; family Diaporthaceae; genus Diaporthe; species Diaporthe velutina. The sequence goes on from JBBWSJ010000142.1 coordinate 89,540, forward strand.
ACCCCAACCGGCATCACCTCGTCGACCAGCACACGGCCCTGATATCCGCCGCGCATCGCGGCCATCTCGCCTGCGTCCAGGCTTTGCTCGCCGACGGGCGAACAGACGCCAATGCTCAGTGCGCCAGGAACCGCACGGCACTCATGTTGGCGGCCAGCAGCAGCCATGAGGAGATCTGCGCGGCCATCGTGCAGCACGAGCACTGCATGCCGGACGAGATAGACTGGAAAGGGATGACGGCCCTCTACTATGCGGTCGGCGTCGAGAAGATACCCATCATCAGAGCCCTGACCGCCCTTCCTGGTGTCCATGTCAACCATAAAGACAACTACGGACGTACAGCTCTGTGCCGCTCCGCCGAGACCGGGATGACCGCCTCCCTCAAGCAACTCCTCAGCACGGACGGCGTGGATGTCAACCTTCCGGACAAGGAGGGAAAGGCGCCGCTTCTCTATGCGGCGTTCAAGGGCAATGCTGAGTCCGTTGAAGCACTTTTGCAGCACCCGGAAATAGATAAGGCCACAGTCCACCCCAGATACAGGAGAAATGCTTTACATTTTGCAGGTGAAGCAGGCGCGCACGAGGTGCTACTGTGCCTCTTGAAGCACGAATGCCCTGGAATCGACGATCCGGATGTGGACGGGTGGACGCCGCTTATGTGGGCTGTCCAGAACGGCCCAGGGTGCGTCTCGATTCTGCTCGCGACGGGGCTGGTCGAGGTCGACCGCCGTGATAGTCAGGGCAAGACTGCGCTATCCCTGGCGGTGCAGTGGGGTCACTCGGTCGAGGTCATCAGGGTCCTGCTCCATTACGGTGCCGATCCGGAGACAAAGGACGACGAAGGGCTGACGCCGCTCAACGTGGCGATGAAGAGAGGGCTTATTGTGGACTTCAGGATGGCGGACGAGCTCTCGTCCTGGATCAACAAGAAACGAGGCGAACACGACCAGGGGGTCCAGGACACTTGATCTGTCACACCAGCAAGAATGGCACTTGGTGAAAGAGACAAAAAGTGAGAACTATTATAATGTACTTTTGGCGTAGAATTGTATTAAAGACTGCGTGATGCAGTTCCCAGTCTGTTTCACGTGTATATTTGGATGCAACACACCAGCGCCGTCATTTTCTCGATACCTTCAGGTTAGGACCTCAAGATGTTTGGGGGTTAATGATTCAGGTTAAAATTAGCGAGGTTGCAGTGTCCTTAAGCAGCGGGGAGACACATAATGCCAGTCTCGTGGACATCGTGGCCCTCGCTACCCAGGTAACGGCCTGTCTTGAAGCTGTGAGTCATGTTAAAATCGCATTTCAAAACAAAACCAGCAACGGGGTCGACACACCTCCAGTACAGGTTGCCATGAGCCACTGTTCGACAAACCTCCACGAACTTCATGACCTCGCGGTCGATCTTCTCGCCGTAGGATGGAAGATCGGCCAAGGCGAGGTACCACCTGCGGTAGCACTGATTGATCATCCTGCCGATCTGGTCGAGGGCCTCCTGTATGGTGAGGTGGTCCCTCTCCATGAGAAGCGAGATCAGGTTGTTGTCGGTACCCAGCTCGAGGTCCTTGCGATAAGACAAGACATCGTTGACCCTGGGAAACGAGGCGTGAGAGGTCAGTGTCAGTGTACTGTTTCTAGGTGGCACGGGGGCCGTAAGTGGCTTCAGTCGGGTGTGCTTACAAGGTGACCAGGTCGGCTGAGATGATCATGCATTCCTGCAGACTGGGGTGGTCGAAAACGTGCTGCGGCAGCTTGATGTCATTCCCGTACTCGGACAGGTTGATGCCCGGGTGGACGCCGATTGTGCCTCTGCGCAGGTCCATGTACGCATCGACGTTGCGCTTGAAGTTTTCGCCCCCGACCTGCTGGTCGACTTGCACCAGGAGCTGGTCGAAATATCGCTTGTGCTGATCTATCCACCGCTGCTGCATCTCTGTGGCCGCATGTTAGAATTATTCCCGCTTTATAAGAAAGACATCCGAGCCTCGATTGGATGATCACAAAGAGCTTATCGATGCCGTACCTAGACTAGAGACTGCGCTCAGCCTGTCCCAGCAGCACTGGAATATGTGTCGGATTGGGTTGGACTCAGGGGTGTACCGCGGTGCGCCCCCTCCCATGATGGCGATGGTCTGCCTTACCTCCTCTGCTGCTGCGGCGGGATCCTCCTTGAGGTGTCCTTCGTCGAACTCTACGTTAATGTGGCATGAGTGTTTGTCTTTCTCTAAACTTCAGGGACGTGTCTGGAGGGTTTATGCATGTGGTGTAACTTACGGTCGTCGAACAGAAAAACCTGTGCGCCAGAGTCAATGTTAGCCTTAGTTTCCAACGCGAATTTCCGAAAGCAGTAAAGAAGACGTACCCAGTGGTTCCAGTCCAACATCATGACCAGACGATCCTCGGATGCTTCTGCGGACCAGATAGAAGCCAGGTAACAGAGGTCAACCTTAGCCCATTTTGCGGCCGTAGTCTTGTCATAATTCATGACTCTGAACAGAAGAAAACACTATCAGATTGGCCATAGAAACATTCTCATCGACGTCAGTTACCTGTTCACTTGAGCGCACTTACTTTTCAATCCATCGATCTCCCTTAGCTTTTGCCGCGAAGTAATTAGGGTTGACGATGGGTTTTGAGGCCATGATAGAACCGAACAGGTCTGGAATGCGAACTAAGAGCGGACGCTTGGCAAACGTCTTGTCCTCTTTCGATTCCTCCGCAGGGGATGTTTTTGCGGCGGTGTTGCAACTCGGTGAAGAGTTATTGCACTCTACGTCACTGAGGGTCGTCTCGATCCCGTGCCGCTCGATTACCGCCACTGATGCCATCTTCGGTGTTGTATAATTGTATGAAAATAATTGGACTTGGGAAAGTTCACTGGAGACTTTCGCTCGTAGAGTTTACTATGTTGCAGATTGTGGAAACGAACAGTTCTTAGAAGACCAATCTGACGAAAGAGACATATCCCCCAGGTGTCTCTTTATAGCAGGAATGAGTAGGGGGGTCAGGGAAAAATTCCTCCGCCGATGGGGATGCAGTAGTGATCTGCAATGAGAATGGCAACAGTAAGCATACAGGGAGTGCTTCACTGCTCCACAGTCATCCCAAAGGATCTGTATGCAAGTCTTGGACGCACGAGAACCAACAGCCTTGCACTTTTGCCCGGTTTGTGGCTTATCTCGTCACGCAAGGACAATCATTGTCATTTCGGGTATAGATGGACCCAAACTTGAAGAACACAAAGAGACCCACAAAACGAGAAAGTGAGCAACTGAGTCTACCCATGTAAGCAGACACTGTTTCTTATCTTATTAAGAATGCTTCCGGCAAGAAACGAGGCGAACACAACCAGGGGTTTCAGGACGCTTGAGTTTTTACAAGAATGGCCCTTGATAACAGAGGCGTAACAGTGGAGGGTTGTACAATTTACTCTTGATGCAATTTCATTGTAGGACCTGTATCGGTATCTTTGTGGAGACCAAGGCTGACCCATTGTGACCCTCGTGACCCAAAGAGAGTTTGCTGGGGGATCAAGCACGTTACTATTTGCAAGGACAGAAATGGCGGTCAGGGTATTGTTGGAAAGTTACGAATTCAACTTGAGCGTAGAAAGTATGGCTGTGAATGTGGTGTCATGCGCGTAAGGCTGTTGCGTACATACAGTCATAACCTCGTTGCGTGATTTAATCAACAACATGCCGTTCGTTTTCTCCAACTAGAAAATAAAATAAGCATCATAGCTACAGTGCTTAGCTTTGTTGCTTGAGTTTAGGGTTAGTTTCCTATGCCTAGATGAGCATAAGAAATTTTATAATAGAAGAGTAGAATAGGAGTGCATTATATAGAGGATAGATTACATAAAGGCTGATCCCATCGCCACCGGGACTAAAATTGAGATTGGGAGGCGTCAACCCGGTAGTCCGTCAGTCTGAATGGGAACTGCATGGCTATGCTAGACTAAGCATTAGCCCACTTCGATATACAGCTTTGCGTCAGGCTGCGGCTGTAAAACTCGTGTTTGCTGTCTGATTGACGAGTCCCAATGTCAACGTGAACCCATACTTCCAACTATCCGCACCATCAATAATAGCAGGTGGTGATATATCGGCCCTAGAATTCCTGATCTCCGTTGTGTTAACACCAAACAGGTCATCTCGCTCTACTACAAAATCCGGAGTGATCTGGGAGTCTCCAGTATACCCCATAACAAGTTCGGGGATACCAATGGGGTAGGTAGAATTTTGTTGATCGTAGCGCCACGTATGGAATGTCTTCCCATACGTTCCAACCAGCACATCCTTCATTATAGTATGGTCCACGGATGCTGGAAGGTTAGGTTGGATGAGAAACCCGCTCGTGACTTCGTATACGTGACTATGCCACAGCTGACGCTCTGCACTTCGATTAGACTACTTTCGGTTGTTTGGATCCATTTAATCATACGTACCCTCGTACTCTAGAGTCTCAAAAGCATCTCCCGTGATTATGTATTCGATTCCAGCTAGGCGTGCAGGTGACGTGCCCGTAGTGTAGATGGCACATTGTAGCATTTCATCAGATATGATGACACAGTAGTGTTTGGCAGAGATTTCCCAGTCAGTGTGCCCTGAGACGAAGTGAAATCCGTTCAAGAACAAGACAGCGCCCTCCGGTCCATAGTGGCCAAATGGAAGTGTGGCGGAGCAAGAAGAGGAGATGAGCAACAGCACCAATGCTGTGAAATTTATAGATAGGAAGGACATGGTTGCTAGCTTGGTTTTTATCAAGAACCTATGATCAGGTGACCGATTTAGAGATGCAGTAGATCATGAGGAAGATGAGTCCTGCTAACTTCGTTCTTTTTATACAGATTTGGGGCAACCTCAAGCCAGCTGGAATCTAGTGAAGGCAGCATGCTGACAATGCATCTGGGTCCACCAATTTGACTCTTCACCCGCGGAGATCAAGGGACTAGGTTGTAAAATGTGGTCGGCGACCTCAACACTGGCTGCGAAGAGTCACAAAGACGGTAGACTCGGACGACATTTATGGGAGTCTTCAACACTATTGAACACTTCTCTCACAGCGTGGCATGAATCAACGAGTGGCAAGCAATCTCAACCGTATGAATGACGCTGTGTACGAGCCAGACACGAACTTAAGCGATCCTTCTCTGGCATGATACGTTGACGTCTTCGGCGATGTAACGCAGATACTTATCGCGATGTTCGCTATACCCATGACAAGCTTGTTCCACATGGAATACCATACTCATGACTACAAGGGTGTAAGACGGAAGAATACGGTTCCGTAGGGTCTGGCAACCGTCCTGGTCGGTACTGAACCGCAGGTCTTGAACGTTTCGAAGTCGTGGTCTCACGTTGGGGCATTAGCCGAGTCGCGCATCTGCGGTTTTGTAAGTAGAAGGGAGACTACTCGTTCTGTTTGTTTCGGTGTGCTTTCTCGCTTAGTACTTTAAATGTGAACGGCTTTCCGCCTTGTCGGTCTTGCCTAGCAATGCAGGAGAATGCATCTGCCGATTTGAGATGCGGAGGGTTACTTAGCCCCACTGCATGCCTGGGATTCATCACTCCCACGGGCCTCTCGGGGAATTTCCCGGCTATCGGCGACGTTAAAAGACGATACTCCGAAGCAAAACGCCGACTTACTGAGAACGTTGACAAAGGCCTGCTCATACTTCTATAGCCATTGGTCTGGAAGAACTTGACGAAAACGTGATGAGTTGCATGGTTGGTATGCGTATAGGGGAAAACTACATCCCCAGGGTCAGGCGAACAATCGATAGTAGATATGTTCCACTCACTCGAGGTTGGCCGAGCATGCTACTACCCCTGTGTTTGTTACATTTCTACATGGCTCTTCGAGGTTCTCTTGAGCTTGCGATGGGAAGCAGGAGCAGCTGTTTCATCTGTAATTCATGAGGATAGCTAGCGTCCACGGGTTTCTGTCGAGTCCAAACCCACATGCAGTAGACGGCAATTCATGGGTAGCGGGACAACAACAGGGGCCAGCGATGCACTGCTACGCTGAGAGTCCACCTCGCCGACCCAGCAAGGATGAGCATACCAACATAGCTCTGACAAAACAGTCAGAATGGTTGCACAAGGCCGCCTCGTGTACAGCCCAGCTATGCCCGAGACATTGGAATTCGACACCGGCATACCTGGGTAGTTGCCTGTAACAAGTTGACTTTTTAGACCATTAGCACAAATTGATTCTTGCAATTGTCAACATACCACCAGCTTTGCTCGGGTGTCTGCTACGCGGCCACTGTATCTATACGGTGGACTACCTTAGGGTTGGGGCTCAGAGGTGTAACTGAAGAGAAGCCGCCGCAGCAGCAGAGGGGATAGGTGGTCCATGTTGCTTAGGTAAGCCAACGCGGGGAATGAAAGGCACGTTGACGACACGGTGATTACGTACAATTGTCTACACGGATGCCGTGAGACTTGCCACTTTGTTCACTGCTGCAATAGTCCGCGAAGGAGATAATCAATACCCCTGTCGCCGACCAGTGATAGCCTCTTGCCAATGTGATTTTCGTGAGCGAGCACAGCCAAATTCCATGGCAGGGAGACGCCGAAGAACAGGTACGTCCTCACTTCCAGCTCGAATCAATCTCGACTATTGATCAAGCCGCGCTCACTAAAACTTGGACGCAGGCTGGTAGGTTGTGTTGCTTCTTTGGGTTTTAAGTTATTCGCTGATTGCTCGATCAGCTTGAGCTGTCGTGCGCGTCGGATCAAGTGCGACGAGAAGAAACCAGTCTGTACTCACTGCGGTCGAAGAGGCATCGAATGCCGTCAAGCGGACTTCATAGTCCATGATGTTCAGTCTTCACTCTCCCAGGCTCGACGACCTTCGTCAGTAATTGCCCCTCAAGTGACTGCCGCGCAGATCCCAGATTATCAGCCAGAGTCGACCAACGACGTGATTCAGAGAGTCCAGCTTGATGCCTCCAACCAGCTGCAACCACCACTGCATACCTCTACCCACCAGCTCCGTCTGTCGCAGCAGTGTATCGACTTGCTCCAAATCTATCAGGACGGCATCGGTATATGGATGGATGCGTGCGATGACACCCTCACGTATCAGCGCCACGTCGTGCGCCTCGCATTATCATCCGAGGTGCTGCTTCATTCTATATGCGCCCTCTCAGCCAAGCAAATGAGCCTGGTGAAAGAGAGGTACTTGTGGGAGCCCGTCGCCGTCGAACACTATGGTACGAGTCTCAGGTTGTTAATGCGGGACCTCGGTCGGTCCGACGTGAACCGCGACGTAGCTCTGGCTGCTGGTATCTTCCTCTGCAGCTACGAGTTGCTGGCAAACCCGGGGACCGAATACAAAAAGCACATGCTTGGTGCACGCACCATGATCCAGACCTACAAGGCCATGAACGGGAGCACTGATGTTGAGAGGGCAAGTTTCTGGATCTTTGCAAGACAGGATGTAGCTATGGCCATCGCGAACGAGACTCAAACACTCATACATCCAAGCGAGTGGGAAGCCGCTGTCAATAGGCTTGACAATACGGAGGGTGGTCTGGGGAACAAAATGGTATGGCTACTTGCTCGCACAGTTCAGCTCAGGTTCACCGCGAAGGGCAAATTCGTCCCACCGCCGTCAGCTGCAGGAGCATACGATATTATATCCGCCATCGATCAGTGGTGGTGCGATCTTCCTCCGACGGCTCACGGAGTCCGTATTGAAGGAAACTCTGAGGACGGGCTAACGGAAATATGGTTCCACGCCGCCTCGACAGGTCAGCCTTGACCTTTCCGTGCTCTTGCACACATCACTGACGCGATGGACTGTTTTCAGCGGCCGCTACTCTCTACTATCACATGGCGAAAATCCTGCTACTCGAACTCGAACTCGGAGACAAAAATACCGAAGAACGTGACGAGCACAGGCCGATGGCTCTCAAAGACGTAAACCTTCGTGAGAAACTAGAGTCACATGCCCTGTCCATTGCATCAGTATGCTTGTCACGACACATGTCCGAGGGTGTCCTCCCCGTCGCCGTCAACCCCATGTTCTATGGTAACTTGATCCCCCAAAGATTTGAGCTACAGATATATCAATCATACTGATACAACTCCAGCGGGCAAGTACGTGACTTCTCCAGCTCTAAAAGCACGAGTGTGGAACTTTTTGGAAAACTTTGAGCGACAGCTTGGCTTCCACACGAGAGATCGCGTCAAGCAGCTGCACACACACGCACTTCGTGAGAAAGGCTCATCCGAGAACTTGTCAGGGGTTTGAAGGTCACGATGATACACCATAAGACGATTCACGGAAACGAAGAATATATAAATATATTCCACAATTTTCAGCCTTGGTGGTTGTTTGTTTTCGTTTACAAGCGCCTAGTCAGGCCTACATGGATAATACCACCGAGATGCGACCATTCGGTGGATTCAAGAACGTGAAGATGTTTTGTCCCAGTTGCCAAATCACTGCCGCCTTTATGCAAATATCCCAAAATTAAGCGTCCTGTGAGTTTTATGACAACACAAAAGACCCGCTTACACTATTTCACGCTCCTCTAGACGCAACCTGGGACTCTACGTCGGATCGACAATGGCATCGGTCCAGGCCAAAGATTGAAAGCCTCCTCCCACTGCAGCTGCCAATCAGGACTTGGCAGCTCGAAATCATACCGTCGAACGAGTGTCGCCACGAGAATGCTCTGCTCCATGTAGCTGATGTTGCGCCCAATGCAGCCTCTTCCTCCCGTGCTGGTGTGACATCTGTTTAGTGACTGGTGTGCGTGCCTGAGTTGGGCAGTGGTGATTGTGGTGGTGGATGAGTGAGTGAGTGAGTGAGTGAGTGAGTGGTTAGGGCTACTTACCTGAAGGGGATGAACGACACCTGGGCCCTCTTCGCGTCGTCGCCGAGCCATCGCTCGGGCCGGAATGCCTCGGGCTCATCAAAGACGTCCGGGTTGCGATGTGCAGTGTAGGCAGGGACGGCGACCGTGGTGCCACCCGGGATCCAGTGTCCGTCAATGTGCATGCCCGCATCCGGGGTCTTGCGATTTATCCCAAATGCGACGGGTGGCGAGAGCCTGAGCGACTCGTCGAGGCATGCGCGGAGGTAGGGAAGGTTTCTGGCGACCGCGTCGGAGACGATGACAACGTCTTTGGCCACAGCCTGATCTATTTCTTGCCGAAGACGTGACAAGGCTTTGGGATTTCGGAGGAGATAGTACATGACGTGCGTCAAGGCGATGGCGGTCGTATCCGAGCCGGCGTCCACTGACAGGGTTGTTAGTCTGATTTATCTAGATTGGATGTGGCTTGTAAGGTCTTTGTGAGAGTGACTTACTAAAAAGGGTCATCTCCGCAACAACCTCCCCGATATCGAAATTGCGTGGAAGACCTTGCTTGTCTTGAAGCAGGCTACCCACCAAGTCATCAACCTCCTCCCCGGCTACTTGTCGCTGAACGCGCTGATTTGTGATGTGACCAGCTAGCTCGTCGAAGTGGAGGCCTTTTTGCCATTGGGAGCGCAGCCCAGGAAGCAGTTCCAAGGTCCTACGAAGGGTCGGGACCCAAGAGCCGCACCAGACCACTATCGAATTCAACCGACGGGGTGCATGGAGGCATTCAATGTATCGACACGCCTTCTGATCTCCATGGGCGCTTGGAAATGTGATGAAATCGTCTCCCCGGTCAAGGCAGCCCGTACGATAGCTAGCAGCTATGTCGGCGAGGGCATCGACGGTAAACAGGTTCGTCCACTTGCGAAAGTCTATTTGTCCCTCTAGCTCACCACACTCCGCGCAGGCGGCATCGAACTGGACCAAGAGCCTTCGGACCTTGTCGGCGATCTTGAATTCCCAGTGCTGTACATTGCGCGTTGCAAAGGCGTTAGACAAGAGACGGCGCTTGCGAGCGTGCTCGTTCCTGTCGACCACATCGAGGAGGCTTGCATGTCCCCCTCTGGTCAAGTCGTACACGTCTCCTTTGCTGCATGGCGTTGCGTGGCCGTAGATGGAGCGTATCGCATCCGGAGATGAAAAGGAAAGGGAATTTGGCCCAATGCGAACAATAGAATGTTGTTCATGGACAAGGTGGAGGTTACGAGAACGAAAGCCGCGGCAGCGTTCGTAGATGTAGCCGAGGCTGGTGATGCCAGAGAGGTTATTCTGGTTGTGGAAACGACGTAGCTTTTTCGTATCCCAGAAATACACCAACAAAGGGTGTACAAAGCACAAAATTGCGATTCCAAAGAGAAGGATCTTGATAGAGAGCATGGTTCTTGATTTTCGCAGAATTCAGTTGGACATTGAGAATCCAGGTTTCTCAAGCACTTCAGGAGTCTCGCCATCTACCTACTTATACACAAATGAAGCTCATCGTTCCAGACCCTGTCTGGATAGTGTCTTGCCCTCCGAGGTCGTCGAGCTCGTCTCACTACCCCGATGCGGTATGTTATCCAGCATCTTCTGTGCGCCGCTTAACATTCCAAAAATGGTTAAGCCGCCTCCTGCAGTTCGGGACCAACCCCCACCCTCGGTGCTAACTATCTAGGTACTTTCATAGTAGGAATGGGACTGCTGCAACCAATGGGAAGATTCAAAAATGGCTGTTGGTTGCCCGCCCACATGGGCTTGTGCTGCGCCGCTGCGCCATGGACAAAACATAACTGCGTGCTGCGCCCTCTGTCTTCCGAATGAGACTGGCAGATTCTGTCCACTTGAGATTCCCGGATATTCAGCCTTGCTGCCTTTCGCTTACCAACAAGTCCACTTAGATCCCGACTAAGCTGGCTGCCAGTATAAACTGCCTTGCTACAGGGACACCATTATTATTGTGGATATCATTGGTTCGGATGTCTTCAAAGTCTAGTCAGGGGTTCAGACCGCTTCGGTACGAGGAGACCGAGAATGGTCCTGTTGCGCTGGCGTGAGTCTCCCGATATCTTGATCCAGCCAGGGGCGGATCTCATCTGTGGCCAGACCCAAGTCGCTAAACTCTATCGGACAGGCTTGAGGGCGCCATCACCACGCGTGCTCTGCCTGAGATCCCCAAAGGCCGTGACCACATGTTCGAATGTGTCTTTCAACTTGATCACCCCCGCTTCGTGCAATTGAAGGATCAAAAGCTGCCGCTACATTTCCATTCTTCTCAGCACGAGTATATGCAGGTGCTGGAGGGTCGGTTGTGCTATGAGGTAGAGGGTCAGGAACGCGTATTAACGCCAGATGATGGCGAAGTGTGCATCAAACCGTGGACGCACCATCGCATCCTGCCGACGCCTCCAACGGATGGCCCCTCAGGCAGACGCAGTGTTTTCACACTCTCTAGTACTGACACAGATCAGGTGTTTAAGCTGGACGAAGTATTCTACGAGAACTGGTATTCGTACCAGGAGGAATTCATAGTTCACGGCGGGAGCCTCAGTCTCCTCCAAATACTTATTGTAAGCACCGGATGAAGACTGGGAGGTTTGCCCCTTAGATCTGAGACTAATCACTGCATCTGTAGATGTTCGATGCCGGCGGGTCATATCTCTCTCTGCCAAGTTGGATCCCATTTGGGAAACAAATTTCCTACTACGTCCTGGGCATCGGTATGGGAAGGTATTTGGCCGCTGCTTTGGGGTATCAACCATATTACCGAGAGTGGACAACTAAATGGGATGAGGCGTGTCGGAAGATGGAGACCACCTTCTTCCAGCGGCGGTTTGCCAAGAGGGAGTGAGAAAGCCCACCTGCAGTCTCTCCTGTCTCCAATGGTATACCAGCAGCAAATGCATGCTCGGAGGACAAGAAGCTGCCTAAGACCAATGTTGTCAATGAAAAAGGGCTGATAAAGAACTCAAACATTGAAATCGGAGATTCACACCGGCAAATACGGAGGGTACACCGGTATATTGCAAATACAAATAAACACCCACTCCCATAACACCTTAAACTTACCTATACCTACTACCTACACCTACTACCTACACCTACTACCTACATTCACTCCAGATTCCAGTAGTAGGCGGTGCCCACGATACTGGAAAGTCGGGGGAGAGCCCCCTCAGCGATCTCGTCTGCGACGTGGCGAGCAAATTCGTCCACAGCGGAGAGGCGACTAAGATCAAGCGCTCTGATAGAAACTTTGGCTCCAGTGTATTTAGCCACCACACCACGTAACGTGGTAGTGTTGATATCGCTGTCGCTTGCGTCACGGACTGTCAGCACCAGCGTCGAGTCGGGCGACGTCTTGAGAAGATGATTGATGGATGGGATGGCTAGCGAGCCATTGGCCCCGGTAATAATGATTGCATTGGCCATGCCTGAGTGCTAGTGTAGTGAGGCAGGGTGCTTAGCTTCAGAATTAGACTTAGGCTCGGAATACTCTCGGGTAGGACGAAGTGCCCAAGGAGCCCAGATAAATCAGTCCTTTTCCAATAACATCAGCCAGTGTGGGTTCTACATGTCCGACACCAAATGCAGGTGGCCAATGAAGTGCCTCCCGACGCTACCTTGAGATTGTACTTCGAGTAGGCCCAACTCCCTATTTTTAAAATGCACTGATTGGTACTCACTAGCCCGGCCAGGCGTATTTCTCATCTTTGCATGTTGGTCGATACACGGACTCTACACATGTGCACCGAGTAGAATATCAAACCGCACACACTGTTTAGAAAGAGGAGGGATTCCTATGGGAATGATGACCACCCAATACTCCAAAACCTCAGAAGTGACATCTAGTCTGTTTGAAGTCCTTGAGCTGGGAATCGGCGCGATTCTGTTCATGGATGATTATGACTATTGGCTAATCGTGACTAAAGCCCGGGCTGTACATGAACCACCTCGTTGCAGGGCTTGGTCCTAACTGGCCAAACCAGTACGAAAGAGCTCGATGCTGGCCATGTTGGGAAAATGCACAGGCCACTTATAAACAGCAAGGTATTAACTGCCAAGCACTGGGAGTTGAGGGGTTTGCTCGTGTCTCATGCACGTGCAAGGTCCGGGCGGCCGTTGGGGCATTTACTGTGGAACAGGAAAATGATCTTTTCCTAACCAATAAGCAGCCTCGCCTGTCGCTTCTCCTGCGATCTAAGAGGCGGCTCTTGTTCCTTGAATCGTGAGGCCTGCTTCCAGGCCCAAGAAAGTGGCACCATCGGCTAGTATAGAGACCCATCGCGGCCGAAAGGTACGTAGGATCAATGCTACCCCGGAAGGACCCCGGAATTCTTTCCCTGCCTCGCCTGCGTTGGTGTTTCGCAGAGCCCCAGTATTTCATGCATGTTGGTCGTTGGCCCGGTTCTTTGATCTGGGCTTGTGGATCGTCAGTGCCCCCTCATGGTGAATCAAGTCTCCGACGTGCCTTCCTTCATTTCGTCTTCCCTCCTTCGCCGCAATTGAGTCCCTATTGACCTTGCATCTCATACTTCTTGCAATTGGCTCAGTACTACCCGACAATGGCGCAACCAACGGACTACAAGCTCGACGACTTCGAGGTACGTCAGATCCGTCCGTGCTGCAAGCCTGCAGCTTGTGTTCTAATCCTGGCGCCAGACATTTCGAAATGTGATAGACAACAAGCTCAGCACCACGACGAAGACTCGTCGTGCGGTCAACCCCAGCAACGAGGAGCAGCTCCCCGAGGTGCCAGTCTCCACGCAGGAGGACGTCGACCGTGCCGTAGCGGCGGCGAAAGCGGCGTTTCCATCGTGGAGCAGCCTCTCTCAGGATGAACGAGCAGCGTACCTCGCCAAGTTTGCGGACGCAGTCGATGCCAATCAGCAAGGTTTCGCCCCGCTGCTGGGGAAAGAGACCGGCAAGCCACCTCAGGCAGCGGGCATGGAGCTGTTTCTGCTCGGCCACCAGATCCGCGAGACGATCAAGTTTCGCCTGAGCGAGGAGAAGATCGAAGAATCGGATGAGGTATGTCCCTGCGAGTCCCTCCTATCGACCTCATGCAGCGATATTTCTCATCACAATCTTTGCGTCCTTTCACGATCTTTGCTAACCTTTGAATGCGTTGCAACTTTAAGCGGAGTATCGTGATACGTCATGTTCCTTTTGGCGTTGGTGTTGGCATAATTCCATGGAATTTCCCCATGCTGCTCGGGGTTGTGAAGCTCGTCTCCGCGCTCCTAGTCGGAAACACCTTTATATGGAAGCCTTCACCATACAGTCCCAACACTGCGCTCAAGTTGGGAGAGCTCGGGGCCAAGATCTTCCCCAAGGGTGTCTTCAATGTCCTCAGCGGTGAGGAAGACCTTGGACCAATGTTTACAGCACATCCGGGAGTCGCAAAGATAAGTTTCACAGGATCAGTGGCCAGCGGCAAGAAGGTGATGGCGGCCTGCGCTTCCACCTTGAAGCGCGTGACCCTCGAATTGGGAGGCAACGATGCCGCTATTGTGTGCCCCGACGTGGATCTTGCAGAGGTGGTGCCCAAGGTATGCAAAGTCCCGAATACATCGGCCATCCCTGCCTCATCTCATGCTGACTCGCGGTCCCTAAACAGATCGCATCTGTAGCTCTCATGAACACCGGGCAGGTCTGCCTCTGCATCAAGCGCGTGTACGTCCACGAGGACATATACGACGCTTTCCTCGCAGCCTTTGTGGACTTCGTCAAGACCCTCAAGACCGGTAGCCCCGAGGATGCCGAAGCCGTGCTCGGGTCGACCCAGAATAGCATGCAGTATGCCAAGTTGCTGGACCTGTACAGCCACATCTCCAAGGAGGGGTGGAAGGTCGTCCTCGGCGGCGAGCCTGCGGCGCCCAAGAAGGGCAGCGGCTTTTACATGCCGACCACCGTGATCGACAACCCGCCGGAGGACTCACGTCTCGTCGCTGAGGAGCAGTTCGGGCCCATTGTGCCGCTTCTGAAGTGGTCGGATGAAGAAGATGTCCTGCGCCGTGCCAACGCATCCTTGATGGGGCTGGGCGGCTCTGTCTGGAGCAAGGACTTGGAGCGAGCCGAGCGCCTGACGCGGCGTCTGGAGGCCGGAACGGTCTGGGTCAATACCCATTTCGAGGTCGGCCCGGCTGCCTCGTTTGGAGGTCACAAGGAAAGCGGCATCGGTGTCGAGTCTGGAATGGGGGGTTTAAAGGGATGGTGCAACCCCCAGACGGTCTGGGTCAAGAAGTAAGGCAGTCGATAGGGTGCGCGGACGCTGTCCAGTGGGCCACCCCCTCCTTCGCAATTCACAAGATGACATTCTGGGAGAGGCCGAAACCCTGAGAATGATATGAGTGAAATTGATAAAATGTGCCGGACTGCCTTGCGTTTTGAGTGTACTCTACCTAGGTAGTCATCATCATAGTCGTCCAAATCCTGGGACGTTTACTTCAAAGAGATTCGAAAAGTCAAATCCAGCGAACAACTGGGCCTCGAATGCCGGATCTTGCCCCAGCACGGAATATGACGATGATTCGGTCCCAGGTGGAAATCCTTGCGAGAACGAATCGCCGTGATTTGTTGTGTCGTCCACTAATTAGAGACAATATAGACATCAGCATAACGTTCAGAATGGCCTTGTCCGGCAGACTGAGCAACGTAAATGAGCCTGCGTATACGTACATCGACTAGGAACATTGATGCCTTGTAATCCTTGTGTTGTATTCTGTATTTCGGGTTCTTCCACTGCTGGAGCAGCACCTTGCCACTGGTCGCGCACAAACTGGTTCGCGATGTGAGCAAAGCCAGAGAAGAGACCGCAAGGAATCGAGCTGGCGTAGTCAAATCGGCTGAAATATCCCGCCACTGTGTCCAGCAAAGCGAGATTGGTTTCCGTCTCTGGGCTGAAGGGTTTATCGATGACCATGTCGAAGAGGACAAACATGGCTGAGAGGGGCAAAGTCGCTAATATCCTGGCCTTCAGTTAATACTTTTGCTTATGACCCTTTCGTAACTCGCAAGCTC
This sequence comes from Diaporthe velutina, assembly GCA_038088505.1. Lineage (NCBI taxonomy): Eukaryota > Fungi > Ascomycota > Sordariomycetes > Diaporthales > Diaporthaceae > Diaporthe > Diaporthe velutina. Next base: position 105,426 of record JBBWSJ010000142.1, read on the forward strand.
AAGCAAGACCAGGATTGGTATACTTACCATATCGGTGTGTGTGGACGTATATCAATGCAAATGGTAAGACGGGCAACCGCCCTCGCGCTCTCCATCAGGTCCTTCTCTGCCACTCTCATCCTGTCTTCATGTGCCTCACTCTTGGTTGCCTTCCTGCCTACGTATAAATCCAGCCTTCCTAGGGCCATTGACATGGCATGGTAGGCATAGTGCAGCCTCAGGCAGCATTCAGCCATCCTAGCCCCCGTGATCGGCAAGCCGGGCCTAACATCTGCTGGTATTGAGCGTCTCCAAGTCTCGAGCTCCGATTTCACGGCGTCGATGTTCCGTTCGAACTGGTCAATTGAGTTCAAGTTCGCCGAAACAGAAAACAGGCTCTCATAAGCACGAGAGAAAAGCCGGGCCAGTCGGAGGAGGGAGACGAACTTCTCGAAGTCATCCTTGAGATATCCTTCTTCCGGTGGGATAATGGGACAGCCAACGTCGTGGTCAGCAATTGACTAGGTCACTACTGTGTCAGTAATCCGTGGATGGCGATCTGGCCTCAAGCCAGACAGAGAAAGGTTGCTTACTGAACTTGAGCCGTACATGAATGTGGCGGACTTTTCGAGGAGATATATCACCCAGAATGTCCTGTGACAAGTCGCCTTGTCCTCTTTAGAGTTCATTACGGGGCGATAATAACCCAAGGACTGAGCCATTCTTGCGGCTTCCATGATGAGAAATTCACCTATTGACAACGATGCTGCGTTGGATCCGAATATTGCCTGCATAGTTTTTCCATAGTTCAGCCCCTATTTCTTGTTGATACAGTGAGTTTGATGCATGTAACACTCACCATAGCAGTAATTGCCTTCAGGGCAGAAAGTGTTAGTCGAATGGCTCTCACCAGTGTTGAAGTGCAGGACGTACCTGTAAGTTTACAAGAGCCTCTGGTGGGAATATTACGTCCTGGAGCAGGCTAAGAGCGACTTTGAAGTAACTCCAAGCTTCGCCTTCACCTAAAGTAAAGGAACCTTCCCCTGCAACACATTGGCATCCAAGTGCCAGTACACAGTGATAAAGCGCACGAAAAGCGGGGCTCACATCCCTCGTCTCAACATTCTGGAAACTGGCTTCGAAAGTTTGCCTGTCCAGAAAAGGGTACAAAGGGTGTACATGCGCGAAGTACGACTCAACATACGACTTCAAAACGGCTTCTGAGGCTCCATTTCCTGGGGAGGACGATTTTCTCGCACCGACAGGCGAAGCAGGGTCTTCTTTTGCGCGGCTCAGGCTCTCGTTGACGACATTCGATATGCTTCTGATCAGACCAAGTAGTTTGTTGTGCCCTAAACGTTGTGAAATGAGGCGAATATGCGCCTCGGAAAAGTAGGCCAGATTGGAACTTGTCACTGCATGGCGGTCAGTGAGTCACTAACCCTCCTAATTTAGTTGCAAGCTGGAAGAGGCCTGCCATCATTGCTTACGATGATGACCATGGACCTTCAAATATTTGTCAGCGCAGAATCGACAGATTGGGTTTGTTGCCCACCTTAAATATGCTCTGAGCATCGTTGACCGGATGCACGCCTGCAAGTGATGGATCCTGCAAGATCTGGTCGATGAACAGGCCGGACGAGGAAGGTGATTCCAAATGCTCGGCTGCAATGGAAGCTAATGGTATTAGGAACCTAAAAGATGGTGGTATCCATGGTAGGTGTGTGTTCCTTACAGGATTGGCCGGCCTCGGCTCCTGGGGCACTTGATGATGCAGGTGTCACTTGTTGAGGTTGTCTGAGCGCTCGCCTGGTTTTCGAGAAATGGCATGGCACTTTTCGCTTCTGTGAACATGGTAAGTCACCAAGGTATAACGAACACTAGCAGAGTGGTTACTGGAGGCTCGTCAACCTACAATACAGCTTGCGCAAGACGAGGCACCAGGCACAACTACACCGTTAGCATGTTCGCTAGGCAGTGGATAGCGCATCAGGGCGCGTACCTATGCAACGGACTTTTCTCTCCTTGCACAAATTGCAGGTCCTTGACAGCCTTGGTGACAGCGCGGAAAGTCCCTGATCTGCCATATCGGGCTGTGTACGATATTCCCCAGCTAGTTTGCTGCACGCGGATGACGAAGAGATTGTGAGAACCGAAAGCCGAGAAAACAATGTCTTCGATCGAGAGTACGGGACCCTCGGAAAGTTAACTAGGTTCGGGTTTCGGACGACGGAGCGCTAGGGCTCCGACGCGTGAATGTTTACCCCTGCACTGCGAGGCAAGTCTGACAAACGACCTCGCACGGAGAGGCGCAGGTTTACAGAGTCCACCAAACCACGACCCTGAGAAGCTTAAAAAGCGGATAGAAGGCCCCATAGGGTAGCTTCCAGCGGGACGGACCGAAGGCGTCGTAATACTGTATAACGCCCGGCGGAGTTGTGACTTGGGAAGACACGACGAAGACCGAAACGCGAGAGCTTCCCTTTGATCGAGAACCGAATATAGAAGCAATAAGTGGTAGACCTCCTGAGTATTTAGTTCGAAAGTTGGGCCGCTGCTGAGGATATCACGAAATACATTCCACCTCAAACAAATCTGCTCTCATCTTCTGTGCTGTCAGCTTTCATCCACGAATTTACACGCCACAACACTCAAACTAGGTGCTTTCAAAACTCAGAGTCACTATGTCTACTATAGATATCTCACTTGAGGTACAGGATCTTTTTCGATCTCACTCGGGGGACTTCAAATCTGTCGGCCTTTTCCTCGCTGTTGTTGCTCTGTCTATTTATGTGTTTCGACAATGGGCTCTTCCGAAACCCATCCCTGGCATTCCCTACCGGCCGAGTGGAGCCAAGTCCGTATTGGGCGACTTCACGGCCTTGAGCAAGTACCTCGCATCAACTGGTGTCACATTCTATGACTGGCTCGCAACACAGTCGAAAGAACTCGACTCGCCCATCTACCAAATCTTCCCACAGCCACTTGGCCCGCCCGTGGTTGTCTTAAACGACTTCCGCGAGTCGCAGGACATTCTCATGCGGCGCGGCAAGGAATTCGACAGGGCGTACAACATGATCGACGTGTTCAAGGGAATTATCCCCAATCATCACATCGTGCAGAAAACTAATGCCGTCTGGAAGAGCCACCGACGACTGCTGCAAGACCTGATGAGCCCGGCTTTCCTTGACGGCGTGGCCGGGCCGGTTGTTTGTCACCACGTCTCGAACCTTGTGCGGCTCTGGGACATCAAGGCTGGGATTGCACAGGGCAGACCCTTCACGGCCGCACCTGATATCTACAACACTGCACTTGATGCCGTTCATGGATTTGCGTACGGTCAGGAGTTTCAGCATCGCGCCATCCGCCCAACTCTGGGGTATTTTGAGCGCACAACGCAAGAGACCACCGAGACGCCTAGGTACAAGGGCGGTGTCGACGACCCCGTCGACTTCCCAACTCTGACCTCGGACGAGGTCATCAAGGCAGTGGTTGCTATAACCTCGACCTTTGCTGAAGTCGCGGGCAGTCCTATCGCACATTTTAAGTGGCCTGTCTTGATGCGAATGCCGAAGCTGGTGAAAGCGAAAGAGGTCAGGGATGGGACTATCCGAAAGGAGATCCGGGCTGCAGTGGAAAGGACCCAGACACATCCTGACCCCAGTACAGTGCGCTCAGCGGTGGATCACATGGTCCGAAGAGAGATAACCTTGGCGGAGAAAGAAGGTCGCGCCCCAGATTTCTTTTCGACGACAATGTTCGATGAGGTGAGTTCACTCTCAAAATTGTTTGGTATCCACAGTCTCAATAGGCGGGCTATTATGGAAAATCGCTGACTTGTCAATCTTGAAAAGCTCTTTGGCTTTGTCATAGCTGGCCACGATACCACCTCCACGACATTTTCCTGGGGCGCCAAATTCTTGGCGGACAACCCCCAGGTCCAGACGCGCCTCCGTTCCGCCCTACAGGAAGGATTCTCAGCGGCAAAGACAGAAAGGCGAGCACCCACCGTACAGGAAATCACCTCGTGCCGTATCCCGTATCTAGACGCCGTTCAAGAGGAGATACTTCGCTGCTCGCCCACTATCCAGGCAGCCGAGAGGGAAGCCATAGTGGACACTGTGATCCTGGGCCACAAGATTCCCAAGGGCACCATTATCGTGATGCCCTCGGGCGGTGCCAGTCTCAGGTCACCTGGATTCGATATCGACGAGTCCAGGCGCCACAGTAGCAGCCAGGAGGCCAAGAAGTCAGGCAAGGCGCGGCATGACTGGGACCCTACGGACATCGGCAAGTTCAAACCTGAGCGATGGCTGGTCAACGATGGAAACGAGTTCGACGCTGCCTCTGGGCCGCAATTGGCGTTTTCTCTGGGCACAAGGAGCTGCTTCGGAAAGAGACTCGCGTATCTGCAGCTGCGGATACTGGTAACGCTCATAGTGTGGAACTTTGAGCTGTTGGGGTGCCCGGATGAGCTGTCTGGCTACGGACACAAGATGACTCTCACGACGGAGCCGACTCAGTGCTTTGTCAGGTTGGGCAAAGTCCAGCTCTAAAGAGTAGGACAGCAGATGTACGATTAATATATGGGGACAGTACTGGCGCTTCAGAATACTGTCTCCACTAGGTCTTTCTATTTCAGTTAGGGGATTTGGGATACTTGTTTATCAGTTTTTTCATATACATGGCAGATTGTACGGAGCATTTCAAATAGAGCACTTTGATTTTCCAGCCAGATCGCTAAGATGGACACTGACCTCGAACGATCCCATACCGTAAACGCATTTCTCACCTTGGCTGGATCTCACGGTGATGACTGTTCTAGACTTTCCCTGTGGCGAACTTGGTGTTGCGCGGCGGTTTCGCTTTGGGCTCAGGCTTTGCCCAGTCCTGCAAGACAAGGAGTATAGTAGGTATTTCGAAAGCAAGTCTACAACGGAAGACGTATATCAGAGCAAGGGAGTCTAGCCAATAATACACACGGTAGCGCGAGGCTGTTTCTTTTGTGGTTTAAAGTCGCTTGTCCGACAAGCCTTGACGGATCGCGTGTCACTGTGCCAAGGTCTTGTGTGTTGTGTATAAAGCAGACTTGTACTTTTGATGGATTGTGGAGGCAACTGAGATGGTTCTAGACCTGCTTGTTCGTAAAGGTTGGAGTTCAAGTCTTACAAATTGAGGTGCTAAATGGTCTGGGCCCAAAGGACCAAATTCTCAAAGGTTCTTCTGAGTGCAATCATACAGTGACACGTGTATGTGCACTTGGGTCAAGCTTTCAAGGACCCTGATGCTGCGCATGGGTATGACCAGTTGGTCTCGATCTCGCGTGGCAATAAGCTCCATGTGCAGCCTGATCTTCACACTGAGGTCCTCGTATCCCTGCGCGGCTTCGGCACCGAGGCCACGGGATTCGCGCCCGGACAGAAGGACACGCATTGCGCCAAGCAATATCGGCCAGGCCAAGAATCGTCGGATCGGGCCAAGATCTGAACTAAAGGGACATTATTAGCACCTGCCACAGACTTAAAGTCTTCGGCTGGACGGATATCTGAGGCTAGCTAGGACCCACCCCAGGCCGCCGTCTGCAATACATCGTCAACGTTCTTGGTAGGAGTCGAATTTGGCATCATATGGGCGTTGTGGCCAACTTGGCGGGCTGGCCCAAAGCATAATGCACACATGCTTTTGCCTCACCAGCGGGCAAAGATGACGGTTGCCCTGATACCCAAGTTTTGAGTCAGTCAGAACAATGGCCGAAACCCAACACGCTTCGCCGTAGCCATAGCGAGTGAGCTATTTAGAGCTGGCCCTGCCCAAGTAATTTCATTGCTTGCAAATATCTAGGAGCTAATCTTCGTCTATGGCTTCAGCGCTACAATGTTCACCAGTATTCGCCTCTCGTCCGGCGTAGGCCTGGTCGGACTGTCTTCCATCTTCTTGACTTATTCAGAGGCACAAAGTGTGACTCTTCCCTCAACCGTTGCTGTCGACCTCGTCTTCCCCCGCAACGATACTTATAACCCAGCTGACACATTCCCCGTCGTCTTTGCCCTGCAAGGCGCCAGTGCGGCATGGACATTTGGGTTCTTCCTTGAATGGCGTATTCGGCGAGCCCAAGGCTGCGAGGGCGAGTGCGTTATCGTGGATACCGGACGATTATCGGTCGATCAAGGCGAATTCGGTACTGTGTCCTTTGGGTCGGAGGACTATTATCTTTTCGAGGATGACTCGACCGCTTTGAGTGAAAACTGGGGGTTGGGTGTCGCAGCTGGTGGTTTTGAAGGAGCGTACAGCTTGGAGTGGGACTTTGGTTTCCTCCGGAATTGTTCGGACGACGGTGGGGCAATACAGTCAGAAGGGGGGCTGACAGACTTTTCGGGCAGCAACACCTTCAGTGTTGTGCCGGGGGCGAGTCCTAATATCCGGGAACAACTCGAGGAGTGTCCAATATCTGGAGGTGTTGTTGGGGTCCAGGCGAACCTGAATGGATGCCCAAGTCTGAGCGCCACTGAAGCCGAGGCTGATCCTTGTGTTGTCGAAGTCCCCGACGATGTCGTCTCCAACGTGGTTGCTCAGCTGGCCGCCGGCGGATCCCCAGAACAGCCCGGAGCCCCACCGATTCCTGGTGTTCCACTGCCAGGAGGACCGCCAGGGGCAACTACGGTCATTGGTTACCCGAGTGATGATGGAGGGACCCAGACAACGTCAGTGGGGAGCTCTGCTACGGCTCCTACCTCAACCTCAACTGGCACTTCGCCGGCTCCAGCTGTTCCTGCCACTGGCAGTGCCACAAGCTCCCGAGCTCCTTCTGGGACTCGACCATCTGCTTCAGCGAGCGGTCAGACCAGCGCCTCACCGACAACTGTCGTGGTGAGCGGATCTACAAACAACGTAGAGAGGTTTGGTTGGGTTGCATATGTCGGCCCGTTGTTAATGGTCGGTGTGTACGTGCTCTAGGCTACGTTCGCAGAGTTTTGGATGTGTCCGGCGTGGATTGCGGTGGTTCGGTTTCAAACAAGTCAAGCTTTTGATATCCAGTCCAGTACTACAGCATTCCAATAACAAAGTACTTATTCAACTATGAACCTCTAAACTATACCCTCAAGATTCTCCTTCAAACTCTGCTCGAGGGATTTGTACCCATCCTGGCCATACCATTCCTTCAACAGTCTCGCGCCGACTTCATTGGGTACCTTGCTGAGATCCCGTAGCTCATTCGGATCGATCTTCAGTTTCGACTCGTCCACATCAGGTCTCACTCTCTTGAGGGCCTCGACCCAGTCGTTGTTGTTGAAGGGCACCGCGAAGGCGAAGATACGCTGGTTCTGGAGAGACTCGTCCAGCACCGCGGCACAGAGGTGCAGTCTTGCGTCGTCGACAATATCGATGAAGTATTCTGTGATTGCTTTTTAGCTGTGCTCCCAATCTGTTCCTGCTGAACGGGGGACTTACGCGGAACCACAACTCTAGTGCCCTCCTTGAACAGCTGGATTGCAAACGGCCCTGTCGCACCAGCGGAGCTCACAATTCGTCCTGTATTGAAGTCGGGGAGCACGGCATTGGCAACAAATGACGGCTTCTCCTTCTTCACGAAGTTCCAGAACGCCCTCTCGCCCTGCGTCTTGCTAGCCGCATACACTACGTATGCGTAGGGGTTAGGCCCGACGGAGGTCCCCTTGGTCTTGGCCGCCTCCACGGCCTCGTCATCCCACGTGTCCGCCGTCACGACGATGCCCTCGACGCCTGGCTTGGGAAGCGTCGCGGCGGTAGCCGAGCTCGTCAGCGTGAAACGCTTCACCTTCGGCTCCTTGGCTGCAGCGCGCAGGAAGTTCTCCGTCCCGGCGACGACCCCGCTGACGACCTTGTCTGCATCCTCGGAGAAGGTCGTGTCTGAGGCGACGTGGATGATGCTGTCGACTCCCTTGACTGCAGCATCGATCTCACCTGACGGGTGGGAAAAGTCCGAGACTACGGCTGTGCTGTAATTCGGGTGATTGTTATGTTCGGCGACTGTCTTCTCGCATTTCTCGCTGGTCCGTGCGGTCCCGCGGACATGATAGCCAAGATCGAGGGCCTCTCGAACAATGTTGGAGGCGATGTGGCCGGATGCTCCAGTGACAAGGATGAGGGTGGAGGAGGGGCGGAGAAAGGGCTCGCGGAGCAATTTGATCGGGGACGACATTGTGTGGATGTGGATGAAGGCTGGTGGTTTCGTTGGCAAGATCAGTGATAGAATGAGCACCGGGATATGATATATGTTAAATACAGTACATGTGTAATCTCTTGGCTAGATACAGTAAGTATATTTGTAATGTCATGGCGGGGTGGAGCAAGATGACAGCATCAGTCAGCACTTTGAAGGGAGTAACCTCAACTGGATGGAACCCAGTGGAACTGACCGTCCCCGAGTGGTCTCGACCCAAATTGACCAAGCTCAAGGTTTAAACCCCATCAGATGTGATTGGTTTATCGACCACTAGCAGGGTCTTCGAGGCCAGCCAAAGCAAACACTAAATGTCCTTGCGACCAACAAGCGACAGGCATACGCCGCCTGGTAAGATGTACAAGACGAACCCAAACATGAGAATAGGAATTGTGGTGTGATTCTACACGGTTTCTGGCAAATTAGACTTGGGGGCGAGAGCCACAAGAGAAGTAAAAAAGATGTGGTCTGCCACGTGGAGTCTTATGGTGAGGCACAGAGTTGGTAAGCCCTCAATCTGGCGCAGCAACGTTGGCGGCTGCGCCGGCTGCTGGCTGAGAGGCCCCACGGGGTTGGAACCAACATGCGTGCTCCCAAAGTCCACTCAAGCCCACCCACTATTCCAACAGATGTATTCGTCGCTGTGAAGTCCCAAGAGAAACCCGTCGTGTCTCGCCCAATCTGTAAGTCAAGTCAACGATAAAAGGCATTGCCTTCATCATTACCGCTGAGGCGCATGATGTGGTATGTGGCCGAGATTCGCACTTTTGTGTGCCTTCCTTGTGTCACTTAGGTACAGTTCGATCCTCACCCAGAGGCCTCGACTCCTTTTTGTGCGGATAATCGATGACAGCAGCCTATTCAAGGCTGCTTCTTACTCTTCGCTATCGTGGTTCTGGCCGGAGGGAGCACCTGGGCTAATGTGATCCACTACGCGGATGTGTGTACTCAGGTTCGTCCCATAAACACTCACTGCCTTGGCCGGGTCCTAAACACTGGACACCCATTGTCTACCGGAATCCAAAGGTGTAGTGCCCCGGAATGACGGACAAGTACGAGTTTCTTCCCAAGCGATATAAGTATGGACCTGCACATTTAACCCACCCCCTAATTTAAACTACTTTATACCCATATACATATTTAATTTACTTCTTAACTTTTTTTATAATATCTTTATAAAAAAAGTTTTTCTCCTTTTTAAACTTATAATATATTATTATTAATTATTAATAAAGCTATATATAAAAGAAGATATATAAGTAGCTTTTAAAGTAATTAAGTATAATATTAGTATATAAAAGGCCTCCTTATATTAAAATATCCTAAAAATTATACTATATTATTATTATTATAATATTTAAAGCTATTTTAAAGCTATAAAATAGTAA